>ARYC01011406.1:0-12010 GCA_000711775.1 Oxytricha trifallax
TTATGAAATACTAATTATTATAATCTTTCTTATTAAGAATCCCTTATCTAATAAGGGTTTTCTTATCATTTTTATAATGAAATATTATAATTTTATTATTTCTTGCATTTTTAATGAGTATTAGTCAGGAATCTTAAAATATTTTTTCTAACACTATGATTTGATCCCTTTTTACAAGGATCTATGTTGAGTGAAGCATACTTTTTTCTTTGATTTTTAACTTTCAATTTTTTTCGAACTAATCTAACTAATTAAAATTTTTTAAAAATAATCCAATTCTAGTAAAATCCTCTATTTTGTGGGTATTTGCAACTTATTTACAAATTTATTGAAAATGCAGATTTGTTCTTGTCATATCTCCTCAACCACGAATCTTTAGAAGCTCTAACTAGTCAGGTTAAACTCAGGATAGTTTAAATGTAGATCCTGTAGCGTTAGATCAAAAAAATACTTACCAGGAAAAAATAGGGCAGTTTTGTGGTCTCTTAGTGTCCCCAAACCCCATATTAATAATATATCAAAACCCTTTTCAATGAAAGCCAACTAATATATATAACAACTTTATCTTTTAATAGATAACCTGAAAAAATGGTGACGCCAAAACCCTTCGGGTAAGCCAAAGACGAGGCGATTTTAATTGGACTAGGACGCGAGTCCTGAGCGAAGCGAAGACTCAGCGTATTACGTCAAGAATGAAAACCCAAAGCGAAGTGAATGAAAACCCAAGGTCAAACTTGCAAAGCCAAAGAGACCGAGCTTTCTTCTGTTTATTATGTGTTTTTTATTATATGAAAACCCAGAGACACCTTTCCCACTAAAACCCAAGAGAAGCCAAAGTTAGTATTTTCTTAATGTAATTTGTCGGGTTTTCTTATCAAAATGGCTGGGTTTTCTGGGTTTTGTAAATTTTTATGGGTAAGTACCTCACAAAAATTAAGAATCGTTATGAAAACCTAATTATTATAATCTTTCTTATTAAGAATCCCCTTATCTTAATAAGGGTTTTTTCTTATCATTTTTATAATGAAAATATTATATTTATATATTTCCTTGCATTTTTAATCGGTATTAGTCAGGAATCTTAAAATATTTTTTCTAACACTATGATTTGATCCCTTTTTACAAGGATCTATGTTGAGTGAAGCATACTTTTTTCTTTGATTTTTAACTTTCAATTTTTTTCGAACTAATCTAACTAATTAAAATTTTTTAAAAATAATCCAATTCTAGTAAAATCCTCTATTTTGTGGGTATTTGCAACTTATTTACAAATTTATTGAAAATGCAGATTTGTTCTTGTCATATCTCCTCAACCACGAATCTTTAGAAGCTCTAACTAGTCAGGTTAAACTCAGGATAGTTTAAATGTAGATCCTGTAGCGTTAGATCAAAAAAATACTTACCAGGAAAAAATAGGGCAGTTTTGTGGTCTCTTAGTGTCCCCAAACCCCATATTAATAATATATCAAAACCCTTTTCAATGAAAGCCAACTAATATATATAACAACTTTATCTTTTAATAGATAACCTGAAAAAATGGTGACGCCAAAACCCTTCGGGTAAGCCAAAGACGAGGCGATTTTAATTGGACTAGGACGCGAGTCCTGAGCGAAGCGAAGACTCAGCGTATTACGTCAAGAATGAAAACCCAAAGCGAAGTGAATGAAAACCCAAGGTCAAACTTGCAAAGCCAAAGAGACCGAGCTTTCTTCTGTTTATTATGTGTTTTTTATTATATGAAAACCCAGAGACACCTTTCCCACTAAAACCCAAGAGAAGCCAAAGTTAGTATTTTCTTAATGTAATTTGTCGGGTTTTCTTATCAAAATGGCTGGGTTTTCTGGGTTTTGTAAATTTTTATGGGTAAGTACTCACAAAATCTAGGAATCTTTATGAAATAATAATTAATTATAAATCTTTATTATTTAAGAATCCCTTATCTAATAAGGGATTACCTTATCATTTTTATAAACGAAATATCATTAATTTTATTATTTCTTGCATTTTTTAATGAAGTATTAGCCAGGAATCTTAAAATATTTTTTCTAACACTATGATTTGATCCCTTTTTACAAGGATCTATGTTGAGTGAAGCATACTTTTTTCTTTGATTTTTAACTTTCAATTTTTTTCGAACTAATCTAACTAATTAAAATTTTTTAAAAATAATCCAATTCTAGTAAAATCCTCTATTTTGTGGGTATTTGCAACTTATTTACAAATTTATTGAAAATGCAGATTTGTTCTTGTCATATCTCCTCAACCACGAATCTTTAGAAGCTCTAACTAGTCAGGTTAAACTCAGGATAGTTTAAATGTAGATCCTGTAGCGTTAGATCAAAAAAATACTTACCAGGAAAAAATAGGGCAGTTTTGTGGTCTCTTAGTGTCCCCAAACCCCATATTAATAATATATCAAAACCCTTTTCAATGAAAGCCAACTAATATATATAACAACTTTATCTTTTAATAGATAACCTGAAAAAATGGTGACGCCAAAACCCTTCGGGTAAGCCAAAGACGAGGCGATTTTAATTGGACTAGGACGCGAGTCCTGAGCGAAGCGAAGACTCAGCGTATTACGTCAAGAATGAAAACCCAAAGCGAAGTGAATGAAAACCCAAGGTCAAACTTGCAAAGCCAAAGAGACCGAGCTTTCTTCTGTTTATTATGTGTTTTTTATTATATGAAAACCCAGAGACACCTTTCCCACTAAAACCCAAGAGAAGCCAAAGTTAGTATTTTCTTAATGTAATTTGTCGGGTTTTCTTATCAAAATGGCTGGGTTTTCTGGGTTTTGTAAATTTTTATGGGGAAGTACTCACAAAATCTGGAAATCTTTATGAAATAACTAATTATTATAATCTTTCTTAATAAAGAATCACCTTATCATAATAAGGTTTTCTTATCATTTTTTATAATGAAATATTATAATTTTATTATTTCCTTGCATTTTTAATGAAGTATTAGTCAGGAATCTTAAAATATTTTTTCTAACACTATGATTTGATCCCTTTTTACAAGGATCTATGTTGAGTGAAGCATACTTTTTTCTTTGATTTTTAACTTTCAATTTTTTTCGAACTAATCTAACTAATTAAAATTTTTTAAAAATAATCCAATTCTAGTAAAATCCTCTATTTTGTGGGTATTTGCAACTTATTTACAAATTTATTGAAAATGCAGATTTGTTCTTGTCATATCTCCTCAACCACGAATCTTTAGAAGCTCTAACTAGTCAGGTTAAACTCAGGATAGTTTAAATGTAGATCCTGTAGCGTTAGATCAAAAAAATACTTACCAGGAAAAAATAGGGCAGTTTTGTGGTCTCTTAGTGTCCCCAAACCCCATATTAATAATATATCAAAACCCTTTTCAATGAAAGCCAACTAATATATATAACAACTTTATCTTTTAATAGATAACCTGAAAAAATGGTGACGCCAAAACCCTTCGGGTAAGCCAAAGACGAGGCGATTTTAATTGGACTAGGACGCGAGTCCTGAGCGAAGCGAAGACTCAGCGTATTACGTCAAGAATGAAAACCCAAAGCGAAGTGAATGAAAACCCAAGGTCAAACTTGCAAAGCCAAAGAGACCGAGCTTTCTTCTGTTTATTATGTGTTTTTTATTATATGAAAACCCAGAGACACCTTTCCCACTAAAACCCAAGAGAAGCCAAAGTTAGTATTTTCTTAATGTAATTTGTCGGGTTTTCTTATCAAAATGGCTGGGTTTTCTGGGTTTTGTAAATTTTTATGGGTAAAGTACTCACAAGAAATCCTAGGAATCTTTTATGCAAAATACTAATTATTTATAATCTATTCTTTATAAAGAATCCCTTATCCTAATAAGGGGTTTTCTTATCAATTTTTATAATGAAATTATTATAATTTTATTATTTTCTTGCAATTTTTAATGAGTATTAGTCCAGGAATCTTAAAATATTTTTTCTAACACTATGATTTGATCCCTTTTTACAAGGATCTATGTTGAGTGAAGCATACTTTTTTCTTTGATTTTTAACTTTCAATTTTTTTCGAACTAATCTAACTAATTAAAATTTTTTAAAAATAATCCAATTCTAGTAAAATCCTCTATTTTGTGGGTATTTGCAACTTATTTACAAATTTATTGAAAATGCAGATTTGTTCTTGTCATATCTCCTCAACCACGAATCTTTAGAAGCTCTAACTAGTCAGGTTAAACTCAGGATAGTTTAAATGTAGATCCTGTAGCGTTAGATCAAAAAAATACTTACCAGGAAAAAATAGGGCAGTTTTGTGGTCTCTTAGTGTCCCCAAACCCCATATTAATAATATATCAAAACCCTTTTCAATGAAAGCCAACTAATATATATAACAACTTTATCTTTTAATAGATAACCTGAAAAAATGGTGACGCCAAAACCCTTCGGGTAAGCCAAAGACGAGGCGATTTTAATTGGACTAGGACGCGAGTCCTGAGCGAAGCGAAGACTCAGCGTATTACGTCAAGAATGAAAACCCAAAGCGAAGTGAATGAAAACCCAAGGTCAAACTTGCAAAGCCAAAGAGACCGAGCTTTCTTCTGTTTATTATGTGTTTTTTATTATATGAAAACCCAGAGACACCTTTCCCACTAAAACCCAAGAGAAGCCAAAGTTAGTATTTTCTTAATGTAATTTGTCGGGTTTTCTTATCAAAATGGCTGGGTTTTCTGGGTTTTGTAAATTTTTATGGGTAAGTACCTCACAAAATCTAGCAGAATCTTTATGCAAATACTAAATTATTATAATCTTTCTTATTAAGAATCCCTTATCTCAATAAGGGTTTTCTTATATCATTTTTTATAATGAAATATTATAATTTTATTATTTTCTTTGCATTTTTTAATGAGTATTAGTCAGGAATCTTAAAATATTTTTTCTAACACTATGATTTGATCCCTTTTTACAAGGATCTATGTTGAGTGAAGCATACTTTTTTCTTTGATTTTTAACTTTCAATTTTTTTCGAACTAATCTAACTAATTAAAATTTTTTAAAAATAATCCAATTCTAGTAAAATCCTCTATTTTGTGGGTATTTGCAACTTATTTACAAATTTATTGAAAATGCAGATTTGTTCTTGTCATATCTCCTCAACCACGAATCTTTAGAAGCTCTAACTAGTCAGGTTAAACTCAGGATAGTTTAAATGTAGATCCTGTAGCGTTAGATCAAAAAAATACTTACCAGGAAAAAATAGGGCAGTTTTGTGGTCTCTTAGTGTCCCCAAACCCCATATTAATAATATATCAAAACCCTTTTCAATGAAAGCCAACTAATATATATAACAACTTTATCTTTTAATAGATAACCTGAAAAAATGGTGACGCCAAAACCCTTCGGGTAAGCCAAAGACGAGGCGATTTTAATTGGACTAGGACGCGAGTCCTGAGCGAAGCGAAGACTCAGCGTATTACGTCAAGAATGAAAACCCAAAGCGAAGTGAATGAAAACCCAAGGTCAAACTTGCAAAGCCAAAGAGACCGAGCTTTCTTCTGTTTATTATGTGTTTTTTATTATATGAAAACCCAGAGACACCTTTCCCACTAAAACCCAAGAGAAGCCAAAGTTAGTATTTTCTTAATGTAATTTGTCGGGTTTTCTTATCAAAATGGCTGGGTTTTCTGGGTTTTGTAAATTTTTATGGGGTAAGTACTCACAAAATCTAGGAATCTTTATGAAATACTAATTATTATAATCTTTCTTATTAAGAATCCCTTATCTAATAAGGGTTTTCTTATCATTTTTATAATGGAAATATTATAATTTTTATTATTTCTTGCATTTTTTAATGAGTATTAGTCAGGAATCTTAAAATATTTTTTCTAACACTATGATTTGATCCCTTTTTACAAGGATCTATGTTGAGTGAAGCATACTTTTTTCTTTGATTTTTAACTTTCAATTTTTTTCGAACTAATCTAACTAATTAAAATTTTTTAAAAATAATCCAATTCTAGTAAAATCCTCTATTTTGTGGGTATTTGCAACTTATTTACAAATTTATTGAAAATGCAGATTTGTTCTTGTCATATCTCCTCAACCACGAATCTTTAGAAGCTCTAACTAGTCAGGTTAAACTCAGGATAGTTTAAATGTAGATCCTGTAGCGTTAGATCAAAAAAATACTTACCAGGAAAAAATAGGGCAGTTTTGTGGTCTCTTAGTGTCCCCAAACCCCATATTAATAATATATCAAAACCCTTTTCAATGAAAGCCAACTAATATATATAACAACTTTATCTTTTAATAGATAACCTGAAAAAATGGTGACGCCAAAACCCTTCGGGTAAGCCAAAGACGAGGCGATTTTAATTGGACTAGGACGCGAGTCCTGAGCGAAGCGAAGACTCAGCGTATTACGTCAAGAATGAAAACCCAAAGCGAAGTGAATGAAAACCCAAGGTCAAACTTGCAAAGCCAAAGAGACCGAGCTTTCTTCTGTTTATTATGTGTTTTTTATTATATGAAAACCCAGAGACACCTTTCCCACTAAAACCCAAGAGAAGCCAAAGTTAGTATTTTCTTAATGTAATTTGTCGGGTTTTCTTATCAAAATGGCTGGGTTTTCTGGGTTTTGTAAATTTTTATGGGTAAGTACTCACACAAAACTAAGGAATCTTTATGAAAATACTAATTATTATAAATCTTTCTTATTAAGAATCCCCTTATCTAATAAGGGTTTTTCTTATCATTTTTTTATAATGAAAATATTATAATTTTATTAATTTCTTGCACATTTTTAATGAGTAGTTAGTCAGGAATCTTAAAATATTTTTTCTAACACTATGATTTGATCCCTTTTTACAAGGATCTATGTTGAGTGAAGCATACTTTTTTCTTTGATTTTTAACTTTCAATTTTTTTCGAACTAATCTAACTAATTAAAATTTTTTAAAAATAATCCAATTCTAGTAAAATCCTCTATTTTGTGGGTATTTGCAACTTATTTACAAATTTATTGAAAATGCAGATTTGTTCTTGTCATATCTCCTCAACCACGAATCTTTAGAAGCTCTAACTAGTCAGGTTAAACTCAGGATAGTTTAAATGTAGATCCTGTAGCGTTAGATCAAAAAAATACTTACCAGGAAAAAATAGGGCAGTTTTGTGGTCTCTTAGTGTCCCCAAACCCCATATTAATAATATATCAAAACCCTTTTCAATGAAAGCCAACTAATATATATAACAACTTTATCTTTTAATAGATAACCTGAAAAAATGGTGACGCCAAAACCCTTCGGGTAAGCCAAAGACGAGGCGATTTTAATTGGACTAGGACGCGAGTCCTGAGCGAAGCGAAGACTCAGCGTATTACGTCAAGAATGAAAACCCAAAGCGAAGTGAATGAAAACCCAAGGTCAAACTTGCAAAGCCAAAGAGACCGAGCTTTCTTCTGTTTATTATGTGTTTTTTATTATATGAAAACCCAGAGACACCTTTCCCACTAAAACCCAAGAGAAGCCAAAGTTAGTATTTTCTTAATGTAATTTGTCGGGTTTTCTTATCAAAATGGCTGGGTTTTCTGGGTTTTGTAAATTTTTATGGGTAAGTACTCACAAAATCTAGGAATCTTTATGAAATACTAATTATTATAATCTTTCTTATTAAGAATCCCTTAATCTAATAAGGGTTTTTCCTATCATTCTTATAATGAAATATTATAAATTTTATTATTTCTTGCATTTTTAATGAGTATTAGTCAGGCAATCTTAAAATATTTTTTCTAACACTATGATTTGATCCCTTTTTACAAGGATCTATGTTGAGTGAAGCATACTTTTTTCTTTGATTTTTAACTTTCAATTTTTTTCGAACTAATCTAACTAATTAAAATTTTTTAAAAATAATCCAATTCTAGTAAAATCCTCTATTTTGTGGGTATTTGCAACTTATTTACAAATTTATTGAAAATGCAGATTTGTTCTTGTCATATCTCCTCAACCACGAATCTTTAGAAGCTCTAACTAGTCAGGTTAAACTCAGGATAGTTTAAATGTAGATCCTGTAGCGTTAGATCAAAAAAATACTTACCAGGAAAAAATAGGGCAGTTTTGTGGTCTCTTAGTGTCCCCAAACCCCATATTAATAATATATCAAAACCCTTTTCAATGAAAGCCAACTAATATATATAACAACTTTATCTTTTAATAGATAACCTGAAAAAATGGTGACGCCAAAACCCTTCGGGTAAGCCAAAGACGAGGCGATTTTAATTGGACTAGGACGCGAGTCCTGAGCGAAGCGAAGACTCAGCGTATTACGTCAAGAATGAAAACCCAAAGCGAAGTGAATGAAAACCCAAGGTCAAACTTGCAAAGCCAAAGAGACCGAGCTTTCTTCTGTTTATTATGTGTTTTTTATTATATGAAAACCCAGAGACACCTTTCCCACTAAAACCCAAGAGAAGCCAAAGTTAGTATTTTCTTAATGTAATTTGTCGGGTTTTCTTATCAAAATGGCTGGGTTTTCTGGGTTTTGTAAATTTTTATGGGTAAGTACTCACAAAATCTAAGGAATCCGTTATGAAATAATAATTATTATAAATCTTTCTTATTAAGAATCCCTTATCTAATAAGGGTTTTCTTAATCATTTTTATAATGAAATATTATAATTTTATTATTTCTTGCATTTTTAATGAGTATTAGTCAGGAATCTTAAAATATTTTTTCTAACACTATGATTTGATCCCTTTTTACAAGGATCTATGTTGAGTGAAGCATACTTTTTTCTTTGATTTTTAACTTTCAATTTTTTTCGAACTAATCTAACTAATTAAAATTTTTTAAAAATAATCCAATTCTAGTAAAATCCTCTATTTTGTGGGTATTTGCAACTTATTTACAAATTTATTGAAAATGCAGATTTGTTCTTGTCATATCTCCTCAACCACGAATCTTTAGAAGCTCTAACTAGTCAGGTTAAACTCAGGATAGTTTAAATGTAGATCCTGTAGCGTTAGATCAAAAAAATACTTACCAGGAAAAAATAGGGCAGTTTTGTGGTCTCTTAGTGTCCCCAAACCCCATATTAATAATATATCAAAACCCTTTTCAATGAAAGCCAACTAATATATATAACAACTTTATCTTTTAATAGATAACCTGAAAAAATGGTGACGCCAAAACCCTTCGGGTAAGCCAAAGACGAGGCGATTTTAATTGGACTAGGACGCGAGTCCTGAGCGAAGCGAAGACTCAGCGTATTACGTCAAGAATGAAAACCCAAAGCGAAGTGAATGAAAACCCAAGGTCAAACTTGCAAAGCCAAAGAGACCGAGCTTTCTTCTGTTTATTATGTGTTTTTTATTATATGAAAACCCAGAGACACCTTTCCCACTAAAACCCAAGAGAAGCCAAAGTTAGTATTTTCTTAATGTAATTTGTCGGGTTTTCTTATCAAAATGGCTGGGTTTTCTGGGTTTTGTAAATTTTTATGGGGTAAGTAATCACAAAATCTAGGAACCTTTATGAAATAACTAATTATTATAATCTTTCTTATTAAGAATCCCTTAAATAAGAAGGGTTTTCCTTATCAATTTTTATAATAAATAATTATAATTTTATTATTTCTTGCATTTTTAATGAGTATTAGTCAGGAATCTTAAAATATTTTTTCTAACACTATGATTTGATCCCTTTTTACAAGGATCTATGTTGAGTGAAGCATACTTTTTTCTTTGATTTTTAACTTTCAATTTTTTTCGAACTAATCTAACTAATTAAAATTTTTTAAAAATAATCCAATTCTAGTAAAATCCTCTATTTTGTGGGTATTTGCAACTTATTTACAAATTTATTGAAAATGCAGATTTGTTCTTGTCATATCTCCTCAACCACGAATCTTTAGAAGCTCTAACTAGTCAGGTTAAACTCAGGATAGTTTAAATGTAGATCCTGTAGCGTTAGATCAAAAAAATACTTACCAGGAAAAAATAGGGCAGTTTTGTGGTCTCTTAGTGTCCCCAAACCCCATATTAATAATATATCAAAACCCTTTTCAATGAAAGCCAACTAATATATATAACAACTTTATCTTTTAATAGATAACCTGAAAAAATGGTGACGCCAAAACCCTTCGGGTAAGCCAAAGAAGAGGCGATTTTAATTGGACTAGGACGCGAGTCCTGAGCGAAGCGAAGACTCAGCGTATTACGTCAAGAATGAAAACCCAAAGCGAAGTGAATGAAAACCCAAGGTCAAACTTGCAAAGCCAAAGAGACCGAGCTTTCTTCTGTTTATTATGTGTTTTTTATTATATGAAAACCCAGAGACACCTTTCCCACTAAAACCCAAGAGAAGCCAAAGTTAGTATTTTCTTAATGTAATTTGTCGGGTTTTCTTATCAAAATGGCTGGGTTTTCTGGGTTTTGTAAATTTTTATTGGGTAAGGTACTCACAAAATCTAGGAGAATCTTTATGAAATACTAATTATTATAATCTTTTCTTATTAAAGAATCGCCTTATCTAATAAGGGTTTTTCTTAATCATTTTTTATAATTGAAATATTATAATTTTATTATTTCTTGCATTTTTAATGAAGTGATTAGTCAGGAATCTTAAAATATTTTTTCTAACACTATGATTTGATCCCTTTTTACAAGGATCTATGTTGAGTGAAGCATACTTTTTTCTTTGATTTTTAACTTTCAATTTTTTTCGAACTAATCTAACTAATTAAAATTTTTTAAAAATAATCCAATTCTAGTAAAATCCTCTATTTTGTGGGTATTTGCAACTTATTTACAAATTTATTGAAAATGCAGATTTGTTCTTGTCATATCTCCTCAACCACGAATCTTTAGAAGCTCTAACTAGTCAGGTTAAACTCAGGATAGTTTAAATGTAGATCCTGTAGCGTTAGATCAAAAAAATACTTACCAGGAAAAAATAGGGCAGTTTTGTGGTCTCTTAGTGTCCCCAAACCCCATATTAATAATATATCAAAACCCTTTTCAATGAAAGCCAACTAATATATATAACAACTTTATCTTTTAATAGATAACCTGAAAAAATGGTGACGCCAAAACCCTTCGGGTAAGCCAAAGACGAGGCGATTTTAATTGGACTAGGACGCGAGTCCTGAGCGAAGCGAAGACTCAGCGTATTACGTCAAGAATGAAAACCCAAAGCGAAGTGAATGAAAACCCAAGGTCAAACTTGCAAAGCCAAAGAGACCGAGCTTTCTTCTGTTTATTATGTGTTTTTTATTATATGAAAACCCAGAGACACCTTTCCCACTAAAACCCAAGAGAAGCCAAAGTTAGTATTTTCTTAATGTAATTTGTCGGGTTTTCTTATCAAAATGGCTGGGTTTTCTGGGTTTTGTAAATTTTTATGGGTAAGTACCTTACAAAATCTAGGAATCTTTATGAAATATTAATAAATAATAATCTTTTTCTTATTAAGAATCCCATTATCTAATAAGGGTTTTCTTATCATTCTTTATAATGAAAAATATTATAATGTTATTATTTCTTGCATTTTTAATGAGTATTAGTGTCAGGAATCTTAAAATATTTTTTCTAACACTATGATTTGATCCCTTTTTACAAGGATCTATGTTGAGTGAAGCATACTTTTTTCTTTGATTTTTAACTTTCAATTTTTTTCGAACTAATCTAACTAATTAAAATTTTTTAAAAATAATCCAATTCTAGTAAAATCCTCTATTTTGTGGGTATTTGCAACTTATTTACAAATTTATTGAAAATGCAGATTTGTTCTTGTCATATCTCCTCAACCACGAATCTTTAGAAGCTCTAACTAGTCAGGTTAAACTCAGGATAGTTTAAATGTAGATCCTGTAGCGTTAGATCAAAAAAATACTTACCAGGAAAAAATAGGGCAGTTTTGTGGTCTCTTAGTGTCCCCAAACCCCATATTAATAATATATCAAAACCCACCTGTAAGCCAAAGAAAACCCACCTGTAAGCCAAAGAAAACCCACCTGTAAGCCAAAGAAAACCCACCTGTAAGCCAA
>ARYC01011407.1:0-18188 GCA_000711775.1 Oxytricha trifallax
GGCTCCTCGTCCAATAAAACGACCAAATTTGGTGCTCAAACAGTCGAGCAGGACTTGAAAGTTGCTGAGCTGGGGGTTTTAAAATATGGAGAATACGATCGGGTCTCAAATTTGACCTTACACTCATCAATCAACGAGTTATTGACCATTTATTGTGATTCCACTCTCAATCATGAGAATTTAGGCATAGATGTCTATGATTTCCAATCATTTTAAAAGTTGGACAGTAAAAATGACTATTGGGAACTAAACTAGTAAATCAGTTGAAAAATTCGAAGATCCTGCTTTAATATCAGTAATTCTTGATAAAAATCGTTCAAATTATCAACATTCACCTATAAGTGATCGAATACAAACGAAATGTAAAGTTGGTTAAAATTAATATATTTATAATTATTTTTGATTAATTTCTCATATTTCCTATTTTTATCTATTTTAGCAATATTAGATAATTAGGTGATATGGGTTATCTAGATTTCAAAAGAAATGAAGATTTACTAAAGAAACACAATAGTAAATTATTTAGCACTTTTGAAAATAATCCTTAATATAATATTTAAAAATTGAGGGAAAATTGGTTTATAAACTCTTATTTTTAAATTTACACAATAACAATGTTGAATAGGCATTAACGGTACTTTTAGGGGCTTGATTATTAAATTATCAATTAATTATGTTTATTACTTAATATCTACATTTTCAGAATTCTTTCACAGTCTTTAAACTTTATTCATTTTACATTATGTAAAAATCTATCATAACATACTTTTTAAAGCACTCACATAAAAAGCTACTAGAGAAAGTGACCAGAGAAAACATACGAAGTAGCGAAAAACCACATGAGTCCTACCCAAGGCAATCGGTGAACGTGCGTTGTGTGAAACTAGTCAGTCCAGTATATGGAGTGATTTCCCCTTGGACAGATGAAATTGGATCGCCAAAAGTCAAAGTATGAATATCTGATTATCTCTACCTGGATGGCTTAAGCCCCAGTATTAATTTCCGTACAGCATTATATAATAATAATAATAATAATAAATAATAATAATAATAATAATAATAATAATAATAATAATAATAATAATAATAATAATAATAATAATAATAAAAATAAAAATAATAATAATAAAATACTTTTATATAAAATATGTGTTATGAGAGAAAATTTGTGTGAAGATAGAATGAAATGTAAAATTAGTGAGTATTTATTCACTATATATTTATCATTAAAATATTGATCAATATTTATAATTAATTAATAAAATTGAGGAACTTACTATACTTAATTGTGAAAAAATCTATTAAATGGAAAATTATACCTAAAATTCGTAACAAGACAATATTTCGTTTGAAAATGTCGATCAAAGTCTCTTAAAAAGCAGTTCACATAGCCAGAATTGATGTTATAATTAGTTTTTAATTTTAAATGAATTAATTATTGATTGAATAATTTTGCAAATATTTTGATTAATTTTATTAATTATTTTAAAGAATTCAACTTAGAAGCAATTCTTGAAAGTGATGTACCAAAATAATTGTAAAAAGTGTTCTCATCCAACTACTTTTGATGATTTGATAAAAGATGTAAGAACAAGATTTGGGTTTTTAAAATATAACTATTAAATCAAATTATTTCAAAAAATAAAGTATTAAACTATGTTAATAAAGATTCAATATAATTAGTTTTCTAATGATAAACATCTGTTTTTCTACTACCTTGATAATGAAGACCCGATATAAAATTAAAAATTGAATTTGTCAAAGAAAATAAATAAGAAAATTATATATTTTTTACATATTAGTGGACACTGACATTGATCTTTAACAGTTTTTGGAAGAAAGGCAGGATAAGTTCTTTATATTTGATAGCAACATAGATGCCAAGGCTTACTTTCAAAACATTTAATTTTATAAAAAATTTCATTTTTTTAAATATTTTTTTACCATTATTTACTGTAATTATAACCCAGCCAATAGTTCCAACTCTTCCACAAAGCACTTGGTGCCAAATACTGCATAAAACTAAGCCCCAAATGGAACTGCGTCATTGCAACAAATTTTCTAGAATCATTTGTTAAGTCCAAGAAATGAATTAGAAGACAGGAGTCAAGCTGAGATGCGAAATGCTTCCTACGATATCTCACAAAGAGACATCGTTTAACAATCTATACAAAGCAAGCAATCAGAGAATCAAAGGCTTAGATAATAGGTTAGCTTAGCAAATGATCAGTTTATTTAATAATAATAATTTAATTTTAATAGATATTATATAGTCATGATTTAAAGAATTCAAATAAAAGTAAGTAACATTATAAATAATAGAAATTAAATCAAAATTCTGTCAATGATTCAGTTAAAAGACTGGATTATTCTAGCTAAGTCAACGACTCGAATAAATTTGTATTTTAAAATTAAAAAAGAACTTTAATGATACATAATTTATTGCATTTTTTTAAGAATCTTTAATTTGTATTAATTCAATTATCTAGTTAATTAAAACTCAATACTACTACAGTAATTCTATTTATGTTTAGAATTATTTGCGATAATGGGGGAAAATAAATGTTTATTAAAAATCAGTTTGAATTTATTTTCATTTCAATGTTTTATTGTGATTCAATACTCCTTAATTTATAATTTTTCACATTTTGTTATTTGGTTTTAAAATAATTTTAATAAATAAATTTTAGTGAAATCAAATAATCTCATTAGTAGTAGTTCATTATTAACCACTTAAATTTTATTAATTAATATGAATTAACTATAAGTAAATCAAAGCTCAATTTTTATAATTGCAATATTTAATCATTAAAAACTGGCTTTTTAATTTGAGTATTATTTGTAGGCTAAATTAAAAATAATATTTTTAACCAGATTCTTTGGTTTATTAATCTCATATTTTCTTTAAAACTTAATTAGGTTTACACTATTTTATATTATTGATTAATTAGAAATTATTTTAATTGAAATAACTAATAAAATGTAAAATTCACTTTATAAATCTTTAAACTATACTAACATTTTTACAATTTAACATAATTAACCTGTTTGTCCAATAAAATACACATGTTTATTTAAAATAATTATTTTATCCTTTTAAAAATCTTAAATATTTAGATAATAAAATAAAAAATGGATTTATAATTAAATTTAGATAAAAATATTTTTGATATTTTTAAATTAGGAAAAAAAAATACTTCATAAGAAATCCTAAACTTTGAACCTATTGTATAAGAATTAAAACAAATATAAGTTTAAAAAGGGGTTTTGGGGTTTTCAAATGCCATTAACGGAAGCTATAGAAATAGTGAATCTTCAAAATAAGTTTCTAAGAATCAGAATGACTTCAATTCAAAATTAATTTACATTAAATGATAATTATTAATTAAATATTCCATTTAATTAATATAAAATAATTAAAATATTAAAAATAATATATTAAATTTAATGACGACAAAGGAGTAGGTGATAGAGCAACTATTATTGACCAATAAGTTGAATAAATCTAAATTAGAAGGAATCTATCCAGAAATTAGTAATCAAGAAATCCTCCTATTCTAGATGAAGATGAGCTTATTAGAGAATCAAATATTTTATTTATTAAATTATTATAGGGAAATAATATTAATAATAATAGTTATTATAGAGATTTTACAATTAATATATTGTTTTATATAGGGAAAATCAAAAAAGGAATAAGATATTTAAAGCCAGAGAAATTAAAATTTACAAAATGTAAACCAAGCTCAACAATCAACAAACTCTAATTAATAAGCAAATTCAAAAAAAGGAGATTGGAGATCTATTTTGAATCAAGGTAAGTCAAGTTAACTTTAAAAATAATTATATGAAATCTCTCTTATTAAAACCATTCATCAAATGGTAATGATAAATAAAAATGTTTAAGTAAGGTCCCTCCTAGAGAGTAAGTATCTCAGCCACCACAACAAAACTAATATATTGTAAAATACAATTTGACTCTTTTTTAGGTGCTTTTAAAATTAAGTATATGTAAAATTTGTGATTTCAATAATTTATGTTAAATTTAAACTCAAATCCAAACCAATAGCATTAAAACTAAACATAGTCTTTACCTAATCAGTAAAGAGGTAAAGACATGCCTCTTTAATAGTAACCAACCTCTTAATAGTTTAACGGTCAAGCATAAAACCATGTGATGACAAATCACAATCAGAATTATCAATAAAACCACATCACTAATTTATAATAGTAGCAGCAGAGATAATTATTTATTTCACAGGAAACTACGATTCGCAGATTAGATACTAATGAAATTATTTAAATAATATCACACATATATATATTTATTACTTTAAATATTTATGATTTAATTAATATTAGTTTATTTACATAATCAAATATTGTATAATTGAATAATATTAAATGATAATAGAATGTCTGGGAAGTCTGAATCAACATTTTTTGAGAGATTAGGCACATAAATCAGTGAAATTTAGCCTAATCAAAGTATAGATCAGACTTCATACCAAAATCCACTTCTTCACTCATATATGAGTAGAAATTATTATATTTCTTTTATATAAATTTATCTATAGTTCTTTAAATTATTGTAGTCAAAGAGGCTTTAACAACATAAATTAACAAAATGGGGTTATGGCAAATAACAATTAATAATATCAACATATGTAAGATCAGAATCCTTCAAGTCATATAATCAATTCATTAATGTGTCATTTTGATATTCTATTGTTCTTTTTAACATAAATTATCTTTTTCTAATGGGATTATAATTTTTAAGTATTAAATCATGTAAATTTTGGTTAAAATTCAGAAATTCCCCCAAGCCTCATTTTAAGTGATGTATCAAACTTGGAATATTCATAGATTTAATAAGCTTGGATGTAAAATCTTCAAAGATCTTTAGTTGATATAAAGCAATCTACAAATATAGACAAATTGTGCTAAAAAATTAAAAAATTAATTTATAATTATTGAATAAATCAGGGTAATTTCTTATTAATTCTAGAGGTCAAATAATTATTCAATCACAAATAAAAGCATTTTAAGTTTATCAAGATAAATTATAATCTTATATTGAGTTTAGGAATACTTTAAATATAAACAATTATCTTTCAAAAAGTATAAATAAATAAATACCATTGTCATTATTGTTATAGATTTATATAAATAAATGAGCAAAGATATTAAATTATACAATATATTTTGAATTTAATAAATACATTATTATTAAATTAGAAATTTATAAGGATAGGGTGACCCACAGGGGCCCGAGGCTGGAGACTTTCTAATAGAGCTTTCTACTACACTAAGGCCTACTGAGGGTAGGCAGGGGGTTGCTGGGTTCACTGCATTAGAGGCCGGTCCGCGGGGTTCAATCTGTCAGATCCTAGACTCCTCGAGTCGTCTGCACGCTAAGGATTTCCCTGCAATGGATGAGCTTCCTGGCATGAGTTCAGCTTCCTAGGTAATAGGGAGCTGGATGAAGGTGGTGCTCAACCTTCAAAAGTGAGAAGATGAGAACCATAGAAGCCAACGATAATGATTTTTCTCCCACACCAGGTCGGGTTAATGAGGCTACCACAGCGAAAGGACAGAGACTACTATCTCAGAAGCGGTGGAACCTGGTAAGCGTTTTCTCCAGACTCCTCTTTAATTGTTTACAGGAAGCAGATCTCTGCGAGCTCTGCGGGGGATACTCCTGGTCAATAGCCAGGCTCTTATCTCGTATGCATCTCATTACAGGGAGATGTAGAATGGGGAGCGAGGTGGTTTTTTGGAGTTTTTTAGTTCAGGACATGCCACGTCATTGATAGCCACATCAACTCACTTCAGATACGTCTACGTCACGATTAAAATTGATGGTTTGATTTTAGTATTAAACAGTGATATGTTAAATTTAATTACTCATTACTCAATAAATACATTAAATAGTCAATTTAAATTTTTGTGGTAGAACTTCAAAAAGGACTGCTACAAATTAAAACTGAAATTTTATTTATATTTGATAGAAAACTTAAATTTTTTGTCATCAAATTTAGCAAATAATTTAAATAATTTATTATAAAATTATCATAATCTCCAAATATATTTGAGATTTTATAATGCAAGAACGATGTTAAAGCTAAGTCAACATGTCTGGCTTGCTTCACATCAGGTATGTTGCCTATAGAATTATAGAACTAGTTACAATCTTAATTTTCTGATGTATTAGCTTATAAATTAATATTACAATTTCTAATATGCTCCTCTAAACAATAAAATCTAAGAAGTTGAATCACAAATCTAGAAAATTCAAACGAGCTTAACAAATTATTTTATTGAAAAATATTAGGCGTGCCTTTTTTTTTATTATTCAAGTTATGTAATTAGTATCATGGGAAGTTATAATTAAATATAGCAATTTAATTAAGTAAAGCTTCACTTAGATGTAATAATCAATGCTATTATAAATCTTGAAAATATTAGAATATTATTTAAATTTATCTTTTTATTCTTATTAAGTAAATGAATGATAATTTGTTCGAATCAAAATGACTCCGTATATTAAACTTGGCTTAATTTGAGTCATAATGTACATTAATAGTTTTTGAAATGGATAAATTCATAATTTATCACAACCACTTCTTCTTTTTATTTTAGATTTGAACTGTCTTTGAATTTTAAGTTTTTCTGTTGATGTTCATGCATCAACTCTTTTTTCAATATTTGTGCTCAATGATTACCTAAAAATTATTTTCATTTTTAAATTAATTATAGTAATTTCAAATTTTGAAGATATAAAGGTAGGTAAGACTTTAGGTAATTATAAAAAAATATTATTTAGATTTTAAAATTAGCAATATAATTATACCAAAAATAAAAACCTTCTTACTATAAAAGAAGTTTAACAAATGTCAACATATTTTATGTTTGCCAATATATTAACTAGAAGATAAATACAATCTTTAATATTCTAATATGCTATAATCAATATTTTATAAAAAGATAATCTCTTAAAATTTTAAATTAGCATCAACAAACAATCTGCTCATAGTTTTTTAATATAAACTATAGCCTAGATTAATTGATTTTAATATTTTAATATCATAAGAGGATTTACGCTTTTATTAAGAAACTCAAATGTTCCTTCTCAATAGCAAACTTAACCACAACTTAAGAATGCTTAATTTTAACAGCAAGATCATCAACCAAGATAAATTAAAATGCTTAAATTCATTAACAATAGCCTTTTCCTTCTTAAAGAATTGAGAACCCAAATTTTATTATAGAATAAAACCATCAACTAAAAAACTAGACATAAAATCAGAGATATGGAGTACCATAATAATTGGATAACAGAAATCAGATTCATCAATCTTTTAAATTATAACTTATTAAAAGTCAAATTGATTATATTTGTGTGTCTTTTTCTTCAATAATAATAAGATAAATATAAATCAGAGATCTATTAAAATGATTAACTAAATTACCTATATATTTATACTTACTTTTCAATAGCTTATTCTTTAATAATAATCTTGTATAAGAGTAATATGTTTTCACGTTACTATTTTTATTTTATATCTAAAATAATTGAAACTATTAAGTTTCCTAATAATAATATATAGATATATAATCTGATTTGCAGTTCTAAGGCTAACATCATCAAGATGATAGTTTTCAAAGCATAAATATTGACTAAATTTATTTTCTAATGTTTTATACACCTTAAATAAAATGAATTTTTATAATTAAAATTTAACAGAAAATCTAAAATGGAAAAAACAATCTTATTACTTTTATAAATATTTTTAAATTTGGGAGAGAGAAGAATTATCTTAATAACAAAATTAAAAAGAACGCAATTTCACCAAAGTCATACCTGCTGTAGATTAGATGCTTTAACAACAATAATAAGTTCCAATGTAGAACCCTTTTAGAGAGATTTCACCCAAAGAGACAATTATAATAGAATAGCATCATCATCACTATATATAATAGCAAAAAGATCAACAATAAATTTAGAATCCAGTTGCTACTTAACCAAATTAAATTCCTGTTTTGAGGTAGAATATTAAAAGTATTATACTCAGCTTATTTTATTCGAGTATATATTTACAATATATAAATATATTAATGTTTTTTGTGTGAATGTTAGCACCCACTTTAAAGACTCAACGACTTCCCTTTTAGACATAATGATGTCTAACCAGTTTCGAATTTGTATTAAAACTAGGCATCTTAAGAAAGTAAACCACCTCAAAACGGTTTTGATATTTCCCTAGGTCAGGTTAGAGAAGAAGGTCCAAAATAAGTGAGAAATGGATTTTAGGAAGGACCTTAAATATATAACAAATAAGATTTCAATATCAACATTCCTATTAATATTGATATAAATAAACATGGGAATGTGAACCAAGCCTAGTAATTGCTATAGTCTCAGAATATTGATGCTGAAAAGGATTTTAAATTTAAAGTTTAACTCGTAAATAATCAGAAATTTCATTTATTTAATATTAAAGTAAAATTTCCTGAATTATAAAGGAAATTTAAATGAGACATCTTTAAGAACAAGAAAGATAAAGACTTGAAGAATAAGAATATGCAGCTTAAGTAAGTTTTAATTTTAATCCTTTATATATTTCTTTTAGAGATAAAGGGAAGCTGAAGAAATGTTTCAGTAAAAACAGAGAGATATGGAAACCGAAAGACAAAGAGCTCTGTAAGATTTAGAAGATAAGATGGCCTAAAAAAAGAATAATTAACCTCCGAAACAAATTCTTGACACAGATTCGGATAAGGATGAACAAGAGTTTGTTCATGTTTAATAAGAAGATCTATTAAATTAAAATCAAGCTTAACTTGCACCCATTCATGATCTTAAAATATTTTAAATTAAAATTTATTGTCGAACAATTAAGTATTTTAAATTACTCTTAAACAAGTAATGATGTTTGGGAGATTTAGTATATTCTTTTCGTAATTATTAGCCCCTATATACTCCTAGTATTATAATTAAGAATCTTAGATAAAGCACACAAATTAACTAACTTTTAGATGAGTCCAACGACGACATCTTAAAAGAAAGTGTTTAATAAATGCTGAAATAATAGCAAGTGGAGGAATAATAATAATAGCTTTTTGACCAACAGAGAAAGCTTGAAGAAGAGAGAATTTAACGATTGAATGAATAATAATAACTGAAAATTCAAAAAGACTTGGAAGAACTTGATAAAAGAACACAGGCTTAATTTAATACTTAGAGGAGTCATGATTCAAATAAACAATAATTCATAGGTGATCAGGAAGACTAGGAATAAATTGATCATAAATATTAAGTAGATTTTAAACTAAAATATAATTCTCGATGTATGATAAAACCTAAATTGATAAGGTAAAATTTTTAAAGTATAAGGAAATGAAATAATTTATCTGAAATGAAAAATTCTTAAATACCTTAAAAGAACTTGAAAGTATGATATTATTTAACAATAAAAGAATTTCAAAATGAATTATCTCAAAACCTAATACAATATAACAAGTTGATCTGTAACCGATCTCTCTCAATAGTCAATACATTACATCTGATTCTAAACTTTGCGCTAATCAATTCAAGTAAAGTTTCGCTTTATTGTCAGAATATCATGTATTTATATTTGTAATAAGTTTTGAGATAACACAATTTTAAAATTGTAAAATTATTTTAAGACTTTTTATGTAATTTTGAAAGATATTAAAGTATTTATCATTTCGATTAGTCTAACTATTTCCTTAAACTATATATATTTTACCTTACTTCTACTGGCTTAAAAAGCAATCCAAAAGATAACTTTGGCAGCTCTTAAAATCCAATTAAATAATCATAAACTCTTAACTTAAACAACCCATTATCATAAGACTCGATTAAAAAAGATCCAGTCTCTAAGTATTCAATGGAGTTAGTCAATGATATAAAATTAATTAAAAATTCACATAAATTTTAATTAAATTAATGAGACCTTTAAAAAAAGGTGTGCTCCTGGGGAGGTGTTTACTAAAGAGTGGATTCTTAAGAATAATGAAAAAATATTTATAGTATTTTCAAAAAATAATTAACAATTTCTAATATGAAATAATGGGACTGATAATTTAAATCTCTTGTTTTAATTTTAACATTATTTTATATGTTTACAGTACATGAATTATTTTAATGTTATAGAATCTTTATTTTTTTTTATTTTTAATATATTTAGAAAGATTTATATTTTATATTACAGAATAAAGTTTTGATTTGAAGAAAAAAACTTGTTTTTCAAATCAAATAAAATTAATTCTTTGAAATATTACATTTATCTAAGAGTGAAATTAAAATTATCTGATCATTCTGCGAATTGTATCAATTTTTATTTTTTATTATTAATTTTATTCAACAATAATTGGCATGAGACTACTGTTCTAGCTAGAGTAAGTGGGTCTCCATTTGTCATTTCAGATCCAGAAATAAAATTAAGTAAAACTGTTGTTAGGCCTGGCGAAGAAATCAAAATAAGTGCCGTTCTAACAGCTCCAAGAAAACCAGGAAAGTATGAAGCCTATTTCTAATTACAATATTAAAAGAGATTTTTCATTAGCAAGAAAATTTGGTGTGACGTGAATTTATTTGTATTAAAAAGAATACACTATTTGATAGTTTTTTACTTTAATTCTCAAACAAAATATTTCAATGTGAAAGTTAAAGGTGATGAAGATTCAAGCGATCAAAGTTTGATAAAGTAAAACACTTTGTATACATTTATTTTTTATATAACTGACAACAATATTTTAATATACTTCTTCTTCATAGTCAAGTTCATAAAACA
The DNA here is from genome assembly GCA_000711775.1 of Oxytricha trifallax. Lineage (NCBI taxonomy): Eukaryota > Ciliophora > Spirotrichea > Sporadotrichida > Oxytrichidae > Oxytricha > Oxytricha trifallax. Next base: position 10,821 of record ARYC01011407.1, read on the forward strand.
ACAGCTTTAACAATAATCAGTAGATATTCAAAAATTAATTATAAATCATAAAACTAAAATATATTTGATTTAAGATGCAGGGGTTTTGGGGTATTTTCAATTTAATCTATAAATTAAATAAAAATTAAATGCTAAAAACGAAAAGTTCCTTATTTGAGGAAGTTGAGAAAGATTCTTACTTGCTCTCTAAGCAGAATTCACAGAAAAAAGTATAGAATAGAGTAAACTTATATATTTTTCGCACTTTAATAGGAAAATTTAAAAATAGAATTTTCTCTTAGATTTATATCTTAATTATTGATTAACTTAGATCAGGAAGAAGAACACGAGTTATTTTAAATTTATATTATTTTTATATCATATTTTATTGATTATTTGATTTATAATTAACCTATTGAAGTATCTTTGGAAATTATAATTTATTAATTAGACTTTGATTGCATGAAATCTGTAGTATCAACAAGCAAAAACTAAAATGGCTAGGCAAACAATAATCAACAAAGGAGACAATTGAATTTCTAGAATGATGATAATCGCAGATTTGGAATGAACGACTTTGAAGATGATGACTAATTTATGGACAATTATCATTAATCTGCTAGAAATCATGTAGTTTATTTATAATCGTAGTCAATTAAATTAGTTCAACTCAAGCATAAAATTTAATATAATCAGGAAAGGGAAAGAAGCGCATTTGAGGAGGAATTCGACGAAAGTATCATATTGAATGATAAGGGAAGCAGTGGATTTTTAGATAAAATAGCTATGGACTAAGTTTAGCAATAATAAAGAGGGTTAATCAACAAGAAAGAAAACATACATTTTGAAAAAAAGTTTAAATTTTCAAAATTTTCATTTCTTTTATACTAAATTAGTATTATATATATTTATAGAATAATTTCTATAAATAAGAAATCGATATGCAGAGTCACATTCTAGCTATTTACAAATCAAAATACGAAAATTTCATTTCGGCCGAAAGTTTTGAGGTCTACTATTTGCAGGTTTAAGATATTAAAGAATCTAATCTTAAAAAAGACATGCTAAGATTCCTTGAATTTAATAGCATTTAATATATTATACTCAAAGATATTATTATAGAATGGAAAAATTAAAATTATTAGAATATAGTTAAGAAGTATTCGAGCTCAATTACGAGACCTTGAAATAAAATAATGGAAACTTTTAAAATGCATTAGATTATTTATTAATGTGAATAAAAATGTTATGTTTAAGCCTTATTGTTCAAGAATTCAAAATTAGAATTATTTTAATGTAAAGTTTTTTAAATTTGTCGAAATTATTTGAGTTATAACATTAAAAATTAATGTTTAATGTTAATTAGTTTTAGATTAATTAAAATAGCATTTTGAATTAGTAATATCTAAGTCAGGATGGATATAAAAGGATTAAAGGTTTAAATATTTTTATATATTATGGTTAACTATTTATTATTAAATATAAATTAATACTTAAATTGTGTTAAAGGCAAGAAATTGAGTAATACCCAATTACACTGTATTCATCAATAATCTGAAAATACTGATGAAGTGAAATTATCAGGTATATGGCCTCAAAGTACAAGTATGTTCTACTCTAATTTACAAAAAACTACTGGGGTTGAAGTGCCACGTACAATAACTGCTAGGTGGAGACAAAAAAGCTGATAATGCCGATTACAAGAGATGCTTCGTTAAAATTATCATCGTTTTTTTTAATAAGAAATGTAATATTTTACTATTATTATTATTAATACATTGAATCCTTGAAGCTTAGGTAGTTCTTTATCGGGAACTAATTAGCAGTCCGAACTTGATAATTTTAACTTTATCTATAGATATCATAAGAGAATTAATTTACCTACATTCAGCACAACAGGTTGATAAAAAATTAGACTTTGAATATAATAATACAATTTATATAATTTTCAAAATTAATGGTCTTTACAGAATTAAACAAATATTAAATATCAATATTTAAAATTTACATTTAAATAAAAATTGCTTAAGTAAATCAAAAATTGTATAGATATTAAGTTATTGACATAATCTTGATTGTCATATATGATCAATTCTCTAAAAGTTCCATAATTACATTTAATACATTATTATTGTAAATATAAAACAAATATTAAGAGTAAATCATTTAGATTTTTTAATTTAATTAATTAGTTTAAATTAAATTGATTAGTTTATTCATTAATTTTTCAAATGTTAATTTAATAATTAATCTCACCATTCTTTTTATAACAGAGTATCCCCTAAAAATAAAATATAATTGACAGTTCTGATATAGATTTAATTATAATCTATATAGTCTGAGGTTCCTATAAACGGACAAATAAATGCGGTCTCAGTGAATTTCATTACCAAGATTGGCATATAAATTAGTATTATATGAACATTGGGACTTATTTTGCTTAATACGACAATTAATACATATTAGAAATTATATACTATTAGCGAATTTCAGCTAAGATTTAATAAGAGAGGACAATGTCCTCGAAAAAGCAAAATATAATCCTATTAATAAAATATATAAAGAATAGGTAAATTCAAATAAAGTAATTGATATTTAAAATATTTTTTTATTATAACTGGCACTTATTTAATTTACATTTAAATAAAATTTAATTTTACATTCTCTAAAGTATTTAAGGCATTTAATTGCATAAACTGTACATTAAGTTTATTTTCTTGCATAATTACTCTCAAAAAGTACAGATTTCAGAGGAAAATGTGGAATTGTACTTATTTTATAAATGCTCTTGCTATATAATGTACAGAGTAGTTACATTTGCGGATTTTATTTAAGTGATTCCGGCCATTTATCTTATGTAATTACTGCTAAACAACTAGCCTTTTGCTCTTCTATCCCATCTTAGTATCCTTATTCTCAGCTTCTTAAGATATATTGTTCCTGTAATCTTTATCTTAAGTACTCAGATTGCTGAATTGCGTATGCTATTTTTTTAAACTTCACACAATGAAGGCACCCTTATGTTTTTCTATTGAGCATTATAATCTTGTAAAGAATTCCTGTTTGCTTAGCGCTATCTCAATAAATTGCAACAGTGTTTTAGACGATCAATACTAGACAAATGGCCATGCTCAATCTTTTAGGATGATTTGTTTAGGTATATGCACAACCTAATTTGCAAAAGTATGAAGTCTTTATATGCGATGCGAGCTGAGGTAGCTCATACCATTTCTTTTACTTTTAATACATTAAAATGATAAATTTATTAAATTTAAGTAAAACATAATCACTGTCATATCAATTTGGAACACTAATAAATTAAATATCAATTAAATGAATATGAAATAAGAGGCTGTTATAAAATAAAATATTTTTAATTTTAACTGATTTATCTGAATTTACCTATTCTTTATATATTTTATTGATAATAAACTTATTGGGCAGTTTTTAAGATTTTTTTCTCTATTGCCTTTAAATATAGAAATATCAAATATATTATGTTTCTCAGACATTTTATTAATCTATGCTTTATCAAAAGAAAACTGATTTACTGTTAGAAATTCTTTTCATTTAATCTAATTATCAAAATTAAGTTCAATTGTGAATTGTCGAAATAAATAAAGTATATATATATGATACTTATTGATTATTATAGAGTGCATAATCATCAATAAAAAATTATAAATAATCAGGATTCTTCAATGTAAATAATAAAATTCAAAAAATTTAAGGAATTATGTTTCTTAAAACTCATTCATACTATAACTGATACCTTATTATATATAAGTTTAATATAGCCTATAATATAACTATAGTTTAATGCATATTCCTTATTAATTATGTTTGTAAAATTTAGTTAAAATGAAAGTAACCTTTAAACTATTATTGATCTATTAATTTATCTGATAATAGAACCCTGATTTTTATGAAATCGTATAGTTAATACACATAATTTAAAAACTGATTATACTCATATTATACCAATCAGAATTAAAGATTATGTACTGATTTTTTTTAATTTTTTCATAAATAAATGTTATATTATAAATAAGTTAATCTACTAATAATATAATGTTATGAATTATAAATAAAATATATTTAGAAAATAAAATCAGACATTCTTAAAAATAGGGCAAAAGTAGCAAATTTTTCTTACTTTTGCCCCACTTTTTCTAACCTACAATAACAATTAAATAACTATTATCGATTATAAGAAATATAAAATATATAAAATAGCTCATTTATTAATTTCTACGATTTGACTATTCAAAAAATCTTGAAGAATGAATAAAAAGAATATGATTTCACCTGTGGATTCACTTAGGGAATGTTTGGATATAAATTATAAATTAGGCAATGATGTCCATTTTTAATAATTCATATTATTTTAATTTATAATTAATTAGTTAATACCTGATAAATAATTTCAAACAGAAAAATAATTAAAAGTATGTCAAATAAAAATTTATGATGTTTTAATTTAAGTAATTTGGCAACTCTTAGCTATTTTAAATTAGAAATATCTTATTTATAGTTATATTTATTATTATCCTTAAAGTTTTAAATTTAATTAATTTATTTCATTTTGAATAATAAAATTATACATAAAAGTAAATAATTCTATAATATTGTACTTCTTTAGTAATTCTTAATTTCTATTAAAATCGAGATAGCCCATTTCACCTAATTATCTTTTATATAAATAATGTAATTTATAAAATATTGATAATCTCATTGGATCTTAAAAATGTACGTTCAAAATTCTGTTTACTTAAATCTGGTATAATATTTTTTTAATAAACTAAATAATTTTCATTAAAAAAACTTCACACTTATCTATGTATATGTATAATATTTAACTAAAAGAATCACATCAAAAATTGAATCTTTTAGTAAAATTTTTTATAAAAAATGGTAGTAGACTAAATCTGCTTGTTGTTTAATTTCCTTTTTAGTAGTGCTGACTTTTTATCTCTGAGATAATTGTTAAAGCTATTTATTATCAAAGTTATTTGGACCTTAAAAGTTACCATTTGCTCCTACATTTAGATCTTATATATTGATTTTTTTAATTTGTAATTGAAGCAATATTTTTTGCATTAGAAAAAAATAATTTTTTGAATTAATAAAAATTAATAATTATATTTAAAATTTTTATATTGCTTATCTAAGTTGTTTTATTAGCTTATATTAGTTAAGAATAATCGATTTATCTACTATATTGATTCTAGTTCTAACACTTTAATTTAAAAATTAAATAATTATTTTGAATAACAAAAAAATGGAGAGGGAAGTTTCCTGGTCTATGATATGATAAAAAGAATTTCAAAAAGCACACTTACCTAAAATAAATTTTGCTCATTACAAATTTTGATTATAGAAATTATCATTAAAATTACTTAAAAATTAATTTATTATTATTTTCTATTATCACTAATTTTTATCTGTAATCATTCATGTTTATTGTTATACTCTATAGTTAAATTCTAATTTTATATTATCAAATTTATCATAATTTAATCATTATTAAAATTAAAACACAAAAAATGTTTAAATCCCGGCAAATATTCGAAGATATTAAACATTTCATTCATTAAATATTATGTAAAAAAAAATTTATTGGCATTTTATTCAAATTTTGTAAAAAATTACAATTAAATAATTTACATGCTAGGAAACCTCCCAAAAATTAGAATTAAAAAATTTTACTTTGAAGATAAGTTACTGTTATCGACTTGTGTTTAAGTTTAATAGGTGCTGCTTTTAAGATTGCTGTTAAGATTTTGAGCTCCACTATATGCTTGTGGCATAGATTGATTGTAGTACTGTTCCCTATATACTGCACTATTAAAAATATTATGCAATAATTTTATAAATTCTTGCACCAGCTCCAGCAAATTATTACTAAACATTTCTACTTGAATTCATTTAAGACTCATTCTTACTATAACTAGCACTATGAAGGTTGTTCTCTTTTAACTTGGGCTATTAGTCTTCTGAAAGAATATGATTCATACTTCACATTTCATTTTAAAGTCTCAATAAATCGTCTTCTTGTTTTACTTTCTTTTAAAAAGAATATTTTAATCAAAATATATTTACTAATGCTTAGCCTGAGTTCTTTTTATTATATTAAATAATTATAAACCAATTGATTTTACTTGACTGGTTGGTAAATAAAGCTCCTGAATTAAATTCAGTAACCTTACCTAATTATTCCAACCAAAACCTGTACCCCACCCCCTACCACTCTTCAAAAATATACCCCCTCCACACCCTTCCTCCCTTACCCCCTTATTATCTCCCCCATTTCATATGAAATTTTTAATCCTCGCATTCAAAAACCTAAAACCCTTTCAGTAGTTTAATTGAGTTTTTGATTGATGAAAGTAGACTATTAGTGCATACTTTATTAGGGTTTTAATAGGGTTTATGTAGGGGTTTTAATGTTTAAATATTAGTATTTTAAGTGAGTATATGCGAGGTTTGGGGTTGTTTATGACAGTGAGTATATAGATTTATTGTTTAAATTACGATATGGATGTGAAGAATATAGTGAATAACTCAAGCCTGTTCTGAATTATACTTCTATAGCAAGGCTTCTCCATAAATCTTCTGCAACTGTGAGGTCTCACTGTCTACTAGCATTCAATTTAAATAGATAGCAGCTTAATTCTAAGCCTAAAAGACCTCTAGAATTTTAGCAGCATAATATTGACTATCTTATTAATGATAAGACTCTTAAATACTGGGCTCACTTCTCTCTGGCCTAAAGGGTTGTGATGTTTCATCGCCAATTTCCTGAGTTTCACATACCTGCTTAATCGATAGCTAACATATATAAAAAGAACGGAAATATCTTACAAGACAGTCAATTGCATTAATAGAGTGATTGACTTTAATGTTCCATTTTATAAGAATAATTTAAATTATATATTCGATTAAATTACAAAGGGCTTAAGAGCATAATATAAAGTTCATACACGCTGATGAGGCAGTATTCACATTTTTACCTTCATATCAAGGTCTTGGTATAAGAGGTACAGCAACATTGAAGTATATGATTAAAAGGTTAAGGTTTAAACTCATGCAATACTAGGTGGAATAAGCGAAGATAGTGGCCTAGAGACTTATGTTATCCACCCTCGCTCAATAAAGACCGAATAATACATAAAGTTCTTGTAATAACTCAGAGTTAAGTACGCCGACTAAGAGATTATTCTGTTTGTAGATAACTTATCTGTCCATAAAACTAAAGACACTAGAAGTGAATACGAAAGGCTAAACATAACACCTGTATTTAATGTTCCTTACAGCCCTTAGTTCAATGGAATTGAATTATATTGGGGGTTATTGAAAGGTCATTATAAGAAATTGCTGCTCTACCAT
>ARYC01011408.1:0-15344 GCA_000711775.1 Oxytricha trifallax
CTTCAGAAAATGTGGTGCAAAATGAACGCAGGTGGGTCCACGGCGATCCTGATACCTACAAAACAGTTTAAGCAAGAATTCTGGAGAAGATTTTCATCACAGAGAATCTAAAAGATGGTTCAAAAACATTCTTGGTGGATTCAATAAGTGAGAATCACCGACCCTCAATAATAATCTGAACGAGATAAACTACGAGCACCTTTTTAGCAATAGTAACCTGGCCACTGTGAAGCACTTCCAGGAGAAGAATGATATCCAGTCAATTGTAAATAGTTACGAAATTTAATATTGACAATGAAAAGTAATTGACAATTATCATACGATTTATAGTGTGAAAAAAATAGAATAAAAATATCATTGAAACATTTATATAGTAATTTTATTATATATTTACTTATGAAGGGTTACAATAAGATAGCATTAAAAGACTATTTAATAATGTTGGGCAATTTAGTTTAATTAGATTAATTTGTTGCAACAACCAATTCTAAAGTTTTAGAGCATCTAGTTATATTTTAATAAATTATAATAGAGCACAGTAAATATAATATTAGAAAATTATAAATAATTCTTTGAGTAACCCCTATTAAATAAATTAGAATTATTTTAAGATAAAAAGATTAAAATATTTACCTTATATAACTTTTGATTTTTTAAGCCTAATATGTCTTTTATAAAACTCTCTTAAATTTCGGTGTATAACCCTATAATTTATAATATGGAAATGTATAAATTTAAATTGATAATTTATAAATTTAAACAACTTTTTTTTTATTTTGAAATATTATGATCAATAATTATCATAGTATTGATCATAAATCTTATAAAAAAGTCCAAAATAGAGTACCTTCGATTTTATAATGTCTTGTATATAACCAGTTCTCTTTTGTAATGAGTATAGTGAGGCTTCATTTACTATTTTATCTAATTCTAGAGTTTCTTTAATATTTTAGTCAATGGCATTGTATTCTGTAGAAAGGTAAGTAACATCATCCTTTTGCATTCCCAAAATCATATTCTATAAATGATGTTTGTTACAAAATAGACACTTACATTTAAAAATTTGTACTGCTTAGAAAATATCTAACCTGAATAATTTGCACATTAAGTTTATGAGCTCATGGCATAATCAAAGATATCCTGAACAAGCACAAATTCAGCACTTATCAGCTCATTTTCAGATTTTAGTCCTTTTATCGTTTTTTAAAATATTTCGTTATCATTCTTAAGGGAATATTGTAAGTTCCTTTAGAATGGGTCTAAGTTTTTGTAATGCAAAACTGTTCCATTAGAAAATGTATTAGCAATGAAATCTACTCTAGTTATTTCTCTCAGACCCCAGTGGAGATCCAATAAAGTTTAAGCAGGCTTGTTTTTCAAATAGAAGCTGTTTAGGACATTTAGAATACCAGCAGTGACTTTATAGTTTATTGATACACTGTATTTTCCCAAATAGTCCAAGCTTTCAGTTAACGTACTTGTAACAATATCACTTATCATTTTGACAAATATTGATCTAATGTTCTTTGCAAGTTGCTCCATTTCGTCATTTAAACTTTGCTTCTATTTCTTTTCATAAATTAATTTTTTCATGATCTTTTCACCTAAGCCTTCGTCCTCAACTTCTGTAAGCAGCTAATCTTCTAAAATTGTATCTTAGGGCTACCAAAAAGGTAGCATTCTTTCAGCAGCCATTTCCATTTATAGACTTTCTAATGGATGCATTTATAATTTGGCAAACCAAAAATTTAGTTCTAAAATTTCAAGCAAAGTCTTTTGAATTCTCTATAGTTTTCCGATTGTTATTTATTCGCAGACTAGCTTTTAGTCAGCATTACTCTATTTCCCTAAACTAATAATAAGTTTTCTCATTTTTTACTTGAGATTAATGTTGTCCAAGTTATTTTTCTTGAACATGTCGAGATGAAATTCTAGTTATTTCGAACACTAATCAAACGCAGTTATTTCTTCTATGAGTTTTTTTTCATCAGGATTGTAATTAGGCATGGTTAGAATCGTCTTTGGACTTGGAATAACTTATAGGTTAGCAATCTCTCCAGTTTCAAAATTAGAAAAGTATTACCCTTCTTCAAAGGCTGAGTTTTTATCGAAGTATTAATGCTAGAAAAAATATTCCTTTCCTTTATTATCTTGGAGACTAAACAACATGATTTCTTTTGGAAACAGATTCATGATCTTCTTCATTTACCAGTTATTATTGATAAGTTCATACTTGTTAGCCTCTATCATGTAAGTTTGCTTACTTAATTACAAAAGCAGTAAAGTAATGACGTTTTATAATCTCTCATGATTCTAGCAACTGTATAATTTGGCATGTGCACAGAGATATTGCTCAATTCTTGATACAGATCTTAATAACTTGAAAGTTAATTGACAGTTTACTTAAATTTCTTTTCTACGATCGCTGTAGCTGCTTGCTTTATTGGTAAAAGTTAGACGAACTCCTCTCCTAGTTCATAGTTCATGTTTCTCAACTGCCTTGATTTCGCTTAAAGAATAAGGTCATCATTCACAGTGCCATTTGATCTGTGAAGATTCTTGTAATTAATAATTGAATTTTCGATTTTTATTCTGTGCTTTTAGTATAATTCTAATTCTGCAATGGCTCTTAAATGTGCATTCATCATCTTCAAATTCAAATAAGTATATGCTTCTTTTTTTCATAAAATGAGAAATAATCAAATCCATTTCTTCTCTTCACTTAAAACTTAAGTTACTTGTGTTTCAAAGGAAATTTGTAAAACTAAACTATTTCTATATAAAACTATTAAATGATTATAAAAGTACATTAATGATTAGTTCTCACTGCAACAATAAGCAACTATTTCTATAGTACTTAATAAGTAGTTGTTGCTCGAAGTTCAGAGACACCCCCATCCAAAACTAAGCATTAAAATGATTCTGCATTCATGAAATTAAGATTAAATTTATTAGAGTAAATTCTAAATGTTCTTATTAATATAAAAAGCACAAACTTTATAAATAAATAAAAGAAATCAGAGATTGGATTAGCATAAATGCTATGAGGGAAAACTTCTTATCTTATCTCTTAAGTTCCCCATATTTCGATATATTTACAATTTATTGAGGAAAAAAGTTATATAAATAAATTACAATGCCTAGAAACTATAGTTGAAATAAATATAAAACTCTTTAATTGGAGTTCTCGAATTTATTCTATTTTCATCACTATTTAAAAAAATCTGATTTTCTTAAAAAATCGCAGAAAAAAATAATAGCACTATTAATAAAGAAATTCTATCATAATTTATACTTTAAATAAACTTTAACATTAGATTAGTAAATCGAAAACTAATTTAATAGAATTGAATTATTAGCTGTTTGGTAAAAATAATATTTAGGAGAAACGAACTAACTAAGTAAAAATCATAACTTAGTACATAACTAATTTAAGGAAATTGATTCTGGGGAAAAAAAAGAACAACCATGAAATCCCCCAAACACTTCAATATCGAAGTTTTTCTCTTTTGCTTTGTTTACTAAATATCTTCTCTGCTTGATAAATTTATCAGTTCTACTTAACTCTAAGAAGATTATAGTCTACTTCCTTTTTTCAGAGAGACTCTCTATTATATTGCTTTAAGCAAATCCTGTTGACTTCTATGATTTTCATAAATTTAAGATTGAGTTTAATCTTAGATATTTTGAGAGAAGTTTACATTTTACATATCATTCTATTGATTTTAAAACATATTGAACTTAGGTTCCTAGAAACCAGTGAATTCCACGGTGTTTAATAACTTCTATCTAAAAGGCTCATTAGGGGTGCTCCCTATGAAGTTATTGATACTTGTAGATTGTGTTTGATTCTAAGTAGAGTGAAAATATTCTTGATTTACAGAATAATGCATTTAATTTTTGTTTAGATTATAGAAATTAACGTTCAAGGGTGTTTTCGATCTCAACTAATCTTAAAGGAGTACGAAATTTGGATCAATGTAAATCTTTTTCTAGGATTGAATTTAACTCAGCCTTTAACTTTATCTAGTTTCAAGTCTTGATTTAAAGAATGTATTAGATTTATGTGGGCTATCTTCGATATCGGCTTCCATAACAGAGCTGTTGCTTCTCTTCCCCCTCCAAAAAGGAGCGTTGCCTTTATTTAAAGAAAAAACTGATTTTTTAGTTTAGCTTAAAGGTCTTCTTGAATGCTCCTGATTACTATTAAAATCTTAAACTTTCAATTCTATTTCGTCATTAAATTCTTGAGAAAGTCTTGGCTTTTATGTTATTAACTTAGAATATTTAGACATTTACTTATTCTAATCAAGTTATAGCATATCTATAGAATCTAAATTCATGTGACTTTTCATATTTGAGGATAATGTTCCTTAAGATTATAAATCAAGTTTTTCAGCTGAAATGAACTTAACTAAATTCAAAGAGGATTTGCTTTTCACAAAACTTTATGTGACATTGTTTTCAGTAGGTTTTTTAATTTTAATTTTAAGATTTTAATTCGATTGCTTCTACTTATTTTGACTGTCTGCAACAGATTACTTAGGGTTCTAGAGACTACTTATATTTATAGGTTCTTAAGCAGGCATCACAGCTGCTGTAAATCTGTTAATTTTAAGCGAAACATTATCACATTCCTTTACAAATTTATTGATAAATCTTGATTCGCTCATTTAGAAATCAACCAATTTCTTATTTATGCCTTTTAGCTTTTATGATTAGACGCTTTATACAGAATGAGATGACTTTAATAGATAGCTGTTTTAAAGAGGTGTTTAATTTTCAATCATTTTTTATCTTAGTTTAGCTTGTTCTTGCTTCAATCTTGCTTATTCCATTTCTTTAAGTCTTTTAATCTTTTGCTCTTTAAGCTTTTTGTACTAATTTTAAACAAATGAATTCTCAACTAAGTTTTCATCAATTACAGGTTTCTTAGATTTTAAAGGTCTACTTTCATAAAGGATATCAATTTAATTAAAATCGCTTTGGCTTTATTTTTAGCTTAACATTTTTACTGGCTCATTCCCATTTTTTGGTTTTAATTTGAAAATTCCTAAAGTAGTCTTGTACTCTTCTTTAAACTATTTAAAGCTAATATCTCTTTTTACAAATTTGTGCTCCTCTTAATCATTGAAGTCTATTCCTAAATATAATTCTTGCTCGCTCGTTTTTTATGATTAAATTTCTTAATTTTGCTGATTTTGACTATAAACCTGCATAATTTCTTTTGTCAACTCTTTTAACCCTTAGACAATGCCTTTTAAATTATTCATATTCATCATAGAATTGAGCTAATATTTAATGCCCTTCTGAAGTCTTGAGTAAAGTTAATTCTCCTCAGACTAAGGTGATTCATCTTGTAGCCTTTTCTTGTTAATTGTATTTTTTCTAGATAAATTTCCTTTTCTAAATGATGATTTTTAATAGTTTCTTGGTGTGATAGATGATCTATATGGGCTGTGAGAACCTATTGTGTTTTGTTTGTGAGGCAGAGGAGCAAGGTTTTGCAATGATGAGGATTCTGCAAGCTTTTAAAAAGTTTGCTCATCATATTAAGCACCAATTATACCAGGTTTTAATAAAGATTGCCTTCTACTCTATCTTCTACTGTTTCGACCTAAATTAAAATTATTAATAGAACTGTGAATTACCATTCTTAATAGTATTCGTTTAGTTGTTTGATACTGGAGTGAAGGAATCAGTATCGATATTCCCAATATAAATGTTAACTATTTTCTGTATTTATTTCAGACTTTATTCTGGCACAACTGTCTTGATTTTATCAATCCTCATAGTAATTCTATAAAACCTTTACTTTTTGCTAAATTCTTACTTAATCATAATTCTGACAAATACTAGGACATTTTTTGCTTGAAATTTTGAGATAACAGAATTTTTTAAGTAATCATATGATTTTTCGGGGGGGAGATATCTGAACCTAAGCTGCAGTATCTGAACCTAACGTATTTTATAATAGTTCTAATATGTTTGCTTACATGCTTTTTAGTCAATTTAGGTTTGGAGAACACGAATAAACATCTTATGATAACAAGGGATCACTCAAAATGGTAGAAAAAGTTACAATCAGTATCTGTTTTATTATATAATTTAATATAATTTTACATAATTTTTATCTTTTTTTCTCATGTTTTTTTATTCACTTTTTTTAATTTTAAACTATAGTCGTTGTAAATGACATATCTTGCTATGAGTTATATAATTTTTCATTTTATTTATGTTAGAATTTTATTATCTTGAATGATGTCATCTACAACGACTAGAGTATGTTTTATAGCTTAAAATAAAAAAGTGAATAAAAAAATATGAGAAAAAAGATAAAAATTATGTAAAATTATATTAAATTATATAATAAAACAGATACTGATTGTAACTTTTTCTACCATTTTGAGTGATCCCTTGTTATCCATGAGGGGGTTATTATTCGTGTTTCTCCATAACTAAATGACGTAAAAACAAAAGCATGTAGAGAACATATTAGAACTATTATAAAATACGTTAGGTTCAGATATCGCCCCTCCCCCCAGATTTCTTTATAATTTTCAAATAAAAATTTCAGATTTGTAATTGACTCTGGATTGTAATTGTCCTCGCTCTAAAAAATGTGTGTTATATTACTAAAATATTAGCTTACCATGAGTTTCTATGATGTACGAATTTAATGATGATACATCTATAATTCACTCTATAGACTTTCAAGTAGAATTTTGCGTTTATTTTCTCTGCACACCACTCGTCGAATGAAACATTGATTAGTTGATTTTTGATCATGACTTCTTCATATTAGTTAACAATAAATTTCTCCTTGATTTAAAGCCTATGCCTAATGTTTCCCATCTAACTTGAATGCTTAAAGTCTGCTCCAAAGCTACTCTCTTTTTTCTCTTTATGTGGATTACGATGTAGCATTGCGGAAGAAATTGCATGTGAAGTATTGTGAGAGTTAACAGAATCTTTGTAGTCATGATTTTTGAAGCTCATTAAAGTCTAGCCTAACTTCAAAGTAATCTGATTTGCTTTAGATTGCTGAAGTTTTTCAACAAATTCAGTTTCTTAATATAGTACTTTCATCAAACTTAGGTAAGACTGAACTGATTTAATGTCTGATTCAAAAGCGAAATCGTTGCTCTGTTTTCTATCATTCATAAAGACTTGAAGTTCAAAGATCATATCTAATTTGTTTAGTAAGTCTTCTTCTGAGTTCCTTTTTTCAAAGAATTTTACAATTATGTCATCAATTTTTATCGAATCATTTTGTTTCTTAAGCACTTGAAGCTTTTTCTTGGATGCTTCTAGCTATTATTTTTTCTAGTCCATTTGATCATTAAAACATTATTTGTATAATTTCTCAAAACAATATAAAACAAGGGCTTAAATTTATAATTTTGAAATATGATCTTTTATAAGCTTCTTCTCAGCCTCTTGATCTTAAAGCTCTAGCCTCTTCTCATAAAGTCTATCTTGCTTATTGACCTTAAAAAAGCTCATATCTCCCTTGCATTTGTGTATACCACTCATAGCTGTATTCACTCTGGTCTAGTTCACAATTTTAGCTAGTTCTAAGTTCCCAAGAATTTACTCCATATCTTCAACGTTTGGCATTAATTACTTCAGTTTTATGTGGTCACATTGCTAACAAATTTAATTCTTTATTATAAACTATGTTTTCCTTATTTAAAAATTAAAATGAATTATTTTATTATCATGCTTTTAGAGTAGCATATCTTATTTCATATATTTCAAGCTTTCATTATCCAAGTCTTAATAATATCACAAATATAATAATTATCACAATATTATATAAAAATGTGGAAAAATCTTCTCTTTCAGCTAAATTATTCATTTCATTCATTTTAGTGATTAACTAACTCATTTTTTGATTTAGTTCTTGCACATCATACCCATTAGTCTGTACTCTAAGTGACATGAATGGCATAAAATTTCTTATAGGATTTGTGGGTTTGAGCCTGAAATAAAATTAAGTAATTTTATATAAATTTATATTTTATAAATTCGAAAAAATACTTCAACATTTAATAAAATTAACAGTTTTAAGAGAAATGATTGAAGGATTGTTTACGATTATGAGGACTAGTAGATGTTTAAGATAATGGTGAAAATTAGCTATTGTAAATATTCGATTGTGAGAGAGTGTTGTTTTTGTTATTCGTATTTCCAAATCCTACTTGTGTTTAATGAATAGGGAAATTTATACAAATATTTTACCATATACCATATAAATCTATTAATCTGAAAGAAAATTCATTGAATCTGAAAAAATTACAATCAATAATTTTAATATTAGATTGTTCATTTCTATATTAAAACATTATTTTATTAAGGGCTAATAACCGAAGTAGTATTATTAAATTTATTGTGTATATCAATCGTTGTAATTTCAGCCTTTTCAAGATATTCCTTTTATTAATGACTTTGAGAATATTCAGACTTCAATTATTCCAAAAGTGCAATTATCTTCTTGTACATGTCCTATATCTCATTGAGTTTTTTGTTCAACTATATGGGATTATATAAATTTTTCAAATTAATTATTCTTAAATTTTCATTAAAAATGTTATATTTAGATAGAACTTACATTTTCTGGGCTAATTAATTAGTCCTGTGGAATATGAGGCTGATCAATGTATTTAGGTATGCTTAACTTTTTAACTTAGGGAGAATTAGTGCTGATTTGTGTATTGTAACATAAAACATCATAGATTGCTTACTTTTGATCTTTTTATTAATGATAAAATTTATATTTTATGGTATAAATGTATAAATATTTGTTACAATTATAATCTATCTTGGTTTCTATGAGTGACTAGAAACTTTAAATTAGCTTACATTTGCTTGATTTTATATATTTTATATGTTTAATGTCGTGCTCGAACTAATCAACTTCATATTACTAGAATCATTTCTCTATAAATATATCATAAATAACTATAATTTTATCGATATTGATAAGTATTCTTATATAATGGTACTAATTTTGACGGTATCCTTACCTAAGTTGTATTCAATTGTAAATTTAAGTGATTCACTTAGTTTATTGGATTTAAATTTGTGTTTATGGAGGGTACGCTCAGGTAATTATTCGATTTTAGAGCCAGTCCTGGGGAGGGGATGCCGGATGGTGCTTGTGAATACTAACTATTTACAGTATTTAATTGCTTTTGTGGTGAAATTAAATATATAAAATGATTAAAGTATTTTATTTACAAAAGGAATATCTCTAATTTACATAATTATACATTTAAAAAATATATAAATTTTCAAAATAATATTTAAAATATGTGCTAATATGTTTGGAGAAAAGGTGGATTTTGAAGTATTTAAATATAATTTAGTTGACTGCTTTATTGTTACAGATGATATTAAATCTTTATCATATGCATTAATTTCTTATAAAATAAATGTTTTATTAACAAATTGAAATTAAAATAAAATATTTGTTTACTCATTTAAAATTAAAAATATTAATTAATTGCTCTGGGTTCATTTTATTTTTATCTTTATATTTTAGTTTATTCGCAATTAGATAATAGTCCATTCATAATATATATATATATACCCACTCTTTAAATATATTAGAATAAATTGGATAAAAATAATAAATTTAATAATATTTATGTCTAATTTCAAATTTATCAAAGAATTAAAAACATTTACAATTGCTGTTACTTTATTCACGAACAGTAATAATCATCTCCATAATCTTAATCCTAATTTATTTCTTAGTTTATTTAATTCTTGCTATTAATCTCATTATCACTATGATTAGGATAAATTAAATATAAATTTATTCATATTTTTAAAGATATTAAATGGAATAATTAAGAATAAATAATCACTAAGGAACATGTCATGCTGCTCATTATCTTCATCCTGTGACTCAATAATTATGTTGCTTTTGCTCTGACTAGCTGTATGCCCCTATGTGTGATTATTCACATATTTATAGTAGCTTTCGTTCTTGGATTGAATCTACTTGTCAAAGTTAATCTTAAACATTGAATTATACTAGGAATTTGAGTTATTATTCGACATGTATTCATTATCTTCTTCTATTTCGTTAAGGTTTTATTGTGGGTTTAAGCTATAAGAAATTTATTGTTCATTATAAATATTATCATAGTCATTATTGCAATAAGTTTCGTGAAAGTTAGGAGCATCCTCTTAATCTTAATGCGTTATTAATAAGTCATTATCTTGAAATATTTTGCTTGACTGTTTTTGAGAGAGTTCAAGGGAAGATTATATCGAATTCTTGGATTAATTTTGGGAATTAAAAATTTCATCGTTTGCTAACTCAATTATATTTTGAAGGTCAAAAGCTTCTCGGTTGCATAATCTCACATCATTTGATGGGAAGATTTAATTCATTAGATATTATTCTAAGTAATCAATTAGAAATATTATCAAAATAGTAATTAGCATTTAGCAAATATAAAATTCGCAAGATAAATTTCTCATTTTATTGTAAAGATTTATTGATATTTTATAATCAAGCTCTCTATCTTCCTTATTAAAATAAAAAGACCCAATTGGTATAGTATTTTCAATCTATAAAGCCCCTGAAAATATGTTATTATCTACTAATACCATATCACATAAATCTCGATTTCTAATTATTCTCAAATTCTTAAGAAACCCTTGTTCAGTTTAAGTGCAGTGCTGTCTATATAACCTTTGCGAAATGAATTTATTTTAGGGGTCTAATATATCCAGTATACAGTCAGCGTAGTTTTAGTCACTTGCAGTGAAAACCAAAACTTGGAAATGTTTAGATATCCTCTTCATGAATTAATAGACGCCTGGTCTTAGAAAGATACCTATTTCAAGCGAATTTCCTTGGTTATCTATAAATGAGGAGATATATTCCGGTTCTTCTGGGTAGTTACACAAGTCACTAGATGCACAGGCATGTATTAAAGTTTCATCCATATCAAGAATAAGTACTTTTTAAGTCTATTTGCTCTATGGATAAGGTAAATCTATGTAATTTTGACTATTTAAAAGCTCTTCAGGGTTGTTACATACGTTCCAAAATTGTTTTATAAGGTAAAAGATTCTTAAGCTCTCGAGTAAATGCTGTCTCTAATTATCAGTAATCTCTGAAATTTAGTCTTGAATTAGCTGTGAATTAACGCTTTAGTCTACTTTATTACTTAAGAAAAGATTATGAAACACGTTTTTTTAAGAAGTGAAATTGTCTTGCTTTATGAGCTAATTCTCTAAATTTCCAGATATATCTTGTTCATTTATTTGAGATTAGCTGAAGGTTTATTATATCTTATCTTAGATGTCATTACTTTATAACTAAACTGTTTTGTAGATTATATTATTAAAATAATGTTAAAATCAATATAAAATTATGAGCTTCTTTATTTCAAGCTTTAAAAGATTACGCTCTCCTTCTGAAGTAAATCTCTAATAAACTTTTAGTTTCCTTATCTTTTTAAGAATTACAATTTCTCAAAGAATGTAAAGGTGTTTTTCTCTCTAAACTCATAAGATTAATGTATCAAACTTAAAGTTTGGGTATTAATACTCTCAAAATTTTACAAATCATTTTCTTGGGAGTTTTTAAGCAAATTAGAACAAGTACTTATATTTATAAAAGAAGGATTTAAAACTCTAAAACTTAAAAAACAAACTTTTTTATATTATTGCATATAGTACTATATAACTCTTTTAATATGTTAACAATTATTCATTAATAATCTATATATACCTTATGTTTTTTAATTGGGATTTATAATTTTAAGTTAACAATGGATTAATTTATTGTACTTAAATGTTTGGTTTATAATTCTGAATTTATTATTTCTTAATCAATTAGTTATTATTATTTACCAGGTCCTATTTCTAATAAATTGGGTTCTTCAATTGTTGTGTTTAGTATTATACAATTTTTGGAACTTAATAACTTTAAAAAATTGAAGAACTATAGCAAAATTATTAATTATAGTTAACAATATTTTAAGATAAATTATAGTTGAAAAGTCATATGAGTTCTCAACAGCTTAACTATTTTCATCAGAGTCATTTATTAATCTTTTGTGATTTAATATATTTTATCCTTATCTTTAATTCTCGATGTAAATTTTATTTGTATTTTAATTTCTGGTGTTAGATTACTGCTTTTGTTGTAAATTAGCTGTGCTTTTTGGGTAGAATGTATTAATTGCATTTATTTGTCTGTGGTTTTGTTGTTCCCAATTTTATTACTCATTTTGTATAATATTTCCATTATTCACTTAAATCACTTGTTAAATTTCGTTGTGGTTTCCTATATTTAGTGTGACTACTTTATTCTATTTTTCATCTTAAATTTTAATGCTTAAACATGGCGAACTCTCTTATTTCTATGTTTATTTTTTATCATGAAATTTGGCTCCGGTTTGGCTAATTTAAGAATCTTAGATGCCTTTGAAGACGTTTTTAATTGAGGAACTTGTTAAACTTTGCAATACATTATTGGAAGAATCTTGTTGATTTTTATAGGGAAAGTCTTAATGTGGTAGATTTGAGGTTGATGAGAGGCGACTTAATTTACTGCTGTGATTGCTCTCAAGTCCTAAGTGTTAAGTATTCAAGAAAAATAACGATAAATTTAGAAAAATATAATAATAAATAAATTCTGTATAAACTTTATTTTAGAAATTTAAGTATTTATAAAGAAAACTTTAACTAGTCCTTTTGCACAATTTTTGGAATTAAAATATAATTATTTTACATATTAAATTTAGTAATTTAAAGTTTTAAATTATGTTAATTATTATTAATGATAAATACATAATTAAGAAAAGAACAAATAGATATTTTAAATGGCAAAATGCTTATATTTTTTGCTTTAGCATATATAATAAAAATGAAAAAGCATGATGTTATTATTTAATAAGATTTATAAAATTATATTACGCCTTAAATACAAATCATATCTCGATTTTGTTTTAATTTAGGATTATTGCTTTAGATGATTTAAAATAAAAATATAAATGTGAAATTATCGACTTTAATATAAAAAATGAATTTATAATTATAAAATGCATCTTTCTTTTTAATTATTGAAATTAATAAAATTTTAATAGAATTGGGAAAAATAAAATCTAAACTATTATTTTTCAATTTAACTCATTTCTTTGATGCAATATTTTTCTTGAAAAGTGAAACTCTAAATCAATAAAGATTAATATAATGAGCTATTTTAACTGTTAGTAATTAAATCTTAGTTAATTTTAAATTAATAATTATATCCACAATAACAAAATGCTGCATTTTAATTATAATTTCACTTTATTCTATTATATTTGATTGATGGAGTA
Organism: Oxytricha trifallax; assembly: GCA_000711775.1. NCBI lineage: Eukaryota > Ciliophora > Spirotrichea > Sporadotrichida > Oxytrichidae > Oxytricha > Oxytricha trifallax. The sequence continues at coordinate 13,353 of ARYC01011408.1, forward strand.
GTAAAATGACTAAAGTTTTATGAATTTATTTTTATTACAATTACAAAGTTTTAATATAGTATCATTTCTAAATATAAATTTCATTACTCATCATTAAATGTAAATTTGTCTGGTCTTGTGCTTAACGGCATCTATTGTTAAGAATACTACTTCTACTACTATTCTTACTAATTCCCTACATAGCCCTAGTTAGCGTGGTCATAACTCATTCTCCCTCTGAGTCTGCATTCTAATATTCAATAATTATTATAAAATTTAGTTACACTCCATGTTTGATTGATTAATATTTTAACAGATATTTAATATTTAAATTTAATTTGCATGTGTAATCAAATTTCAAAATTTAGTTACACACAAAACTCCTAAAACCTTATAAAAAAATCAAATATAGTTAAATTATTGATAATTCTAATAAGATTTATATGTTTACAAAAGAACATTGTTAAGCACCCTAATATATCATATATAATAATTTATCAACGATTAATTTTAATTCAGAACATTATTCTTAGAGTACTAAGAATTCTTTAAAGAATTTGTTAATTCAATCTACATTTAAGTATATTTTATCTATGTTTGAATCCTTAATTATACTATATTTAAAGTGTGTGTAACTAAATTTTGAAATTTAGTTACATATAGAATTATAATTAAAATGCCTAATATATACTAATAAAACACTCAAACATGCAAAAAAAGGCAATAGAGTTTTTAGCTGTCACTGAATGTATTGGATTATAAATTAAAATTAGTGAGAATCCTGTTGCTGCTATAACAATTCTTAATCCATATATCTGTGGCTGCTTGGCTGAGACCCCTGAACACTCTTTTAAAAGCTGAAAGTCTGAGGTAATTATTCCCCTTTAAATCTCTGGATTTACCCGTTTAAGGGGATGTTAGTGTTTTAGTCCTAGAGTTAAAGATTTCTATCAAGGGGTTTTTGAATATGGGAAGATTTCTGGAGCTGATTGGGGTTTAGGTCTTGATAACCCCCTTAATTTTACAGGTGGTAGTTATACACCTTATGTTGTTGTGGCTTGTGGGGATTTAAAATATAATATGAATCACAACAGAGTCTACCATTATAAAAATATTATTTTGTGCTAATTTTTCATTTAGAAATAAAAAGAAAAATAATTTAAACATGCCCTTACATTTTTGATGCAGCAAATTTTAAGATAGGTAAATTTAAATTTTATCTTTTTAATTTTGATTTGATGAAGAAATCTTATAGAACAAATGCGATTCTTGTAAAAATAAATTTTATATATCTATAGACTGACTTTAAATGACTCAATATTAAATAAATTTATATTAGGTATATCCTAAAAGAATAAAATAAATATCAAGATTACTTCATTTTTTGCTGAATATTAATAATTCTAAATAATTTTATTCGGATTGTTTTGAGAATTAGTAGCATCAGATAAAGTTTAATCATTAGAAAAGTAACTCGATTAATCTGAGAGAGTATCGTTACCATCGTCCTCATCACTATCCGAAGAGGATGAGGTGTTCATTTAATTTGTTCTGAGCTTAGTGATTAACTAGTTTGTGTTAGGGGAGGCATCGATTTATGAGTCAATCATTGAACTGCCGTCATAAGATTAGGGAAAAGTCACTGAATCGTTTTAGTTTACTATCAGTCTATTTTGAGAAGGATTAACATGATTCTAGATTAATGGCAAGTCATGATTCTTTTACTAATGCTAAAGTATAATTGGATTGAAACAGTATAAAGAAAAATATTAAATTTAGTGACTGTTTACTTTATACAAAGTTGGGCAATATGGTGCTATTTGGATAGAGAATTCGAAATTATAAATTAGCTCAACTTTACTATCGCTTTATTATCTCACCTTCAATCAGAAATAAATTGTGTTTATTGATAAATTGATAACTTAATTATATTATGATAAAAGTTAAATCAATTTATTTCTTATAAGAATCGATTAATTTAGACCTCCAAATATTAAATCCAGGTTAATTATA
>ARYC01011410.1:0-23426 GCA_000711775.1 Oxytricha trifallax
CAAAGTTATATGTCAAAGCTTACTTGAAAGATAAGGATGCTTCCTAAGTTCCTCAAGCCAAGCTGAGCTTATTAGAATGCCTTGCTTCTTCTAGTCTTCAGGAGAAATAGAATATCGTTTCTTATGTGCTTATTCAATAATTTCTCTGAGATAATCCTCTTTTATTGTACCAAGAACACCAAAGAAGAAGTTCCTCTCTGGGAGTTTATTAGAGAGTTGTTTCTTGGTAGGAAGGTAAACTACCACTTCCTCATCTTACATGGCATCCTCATAAAGATTAGTGACTGAAATCTCAGGGTAGTTGGGAATTTCGATTAGTTTAATCTCTTTATTTTTAAAAGCTTTCTTCTCCTCACTAAGTATTGCTTTCAAGAATGAAATTTTGGTACCTTCCATCGTGGGAAGGAATAAACCAACTGTATAATATTTTAATAGTCATCAAGTTATCTTACCATGTAAAGTTAGGTATCGATAGAGATCTTCCTTACTTCTGAATCTTGATATCATTTCTTAAGCCTCGACTCTTTTCATTTGATCATTGAGAGATTCTATCTTTGTTCCTCTTCCTATTTAATGAATTTCAAATTATAACTTATAGACTTCTGGATCCTATTGTTTAAAATCTTACTATTAAATATGGGCATCTTATAGGAGGTCAACCCTGCAAGATACGTGGAGAAAGTTTGCAGAAGCTGTAACAAACTGCAGTGATGGAGCTCCATTTTTATCAATTTAGTTCCATTAAATTAGTACTAAATTTGTTTAAATTTAATTAGTACTGGTACTAAATTCGTTTAATTTCAATTGGTACCAATTTAATAGTACCAAAACTTAATTAGTACCTAGTTTTAAACTAATGAGGTTATAATGGAAAAGTTCCAAAATGGTTTAAAACCTAATTGGTACGAGTACCAACCTGAAATTTATCTAAGTTGGTACCAAAATTAAAAATATTAAGCATTAATTTAGAAAATTTATAGTTATAAACTTAGTATAAATATGATGTCTAACGCCTAAGAATCAACCATTGTTGTTGCAGTACCAACTCCTATACAAAGTTACGATAACTAGAGAGATTATTAGAGCTTTATAATAGAAATTTAAATTTGAATTTAAACATGGCGGCTAACTTAAATCGCAAAGCAGTCTCTCTTGGCAGTGGATAATCTTAGCTAAACTTTGGATAAACTAAGAAGCCGGAGATCATATACATTTGAAAAGGAGCCAGAGCTTAAAGCTCTTGAGTTTGAATCAGAGGTGTTTGTTCTAGAAATAAATATCAGGAAGCAGAGAGAAGAGATAAGTATTTAAACGCTAATCAAAGATGTTGAGGAGTTAAAAGAACATCTCCCACTAGAAAAGATTAAAGAATTCTAATGTGATGAATGCTAAAATTTCTTCTCAACTAATTCGAGCTTGAAGAGGCACATCAAAGAGATGCACTCTGGGAGAGCTAAGATATATATTAAGCACGAAAAGGTCGATGCAGGTATTAGTGCACGACTTGCATGAAGTCTTACACTCACTCAGCTAAAGTTAAAAGACACATGCAAAAACATCATTTAAGTGAGTTTTTAATGCAAGATAAAGAAACATAAAAACGTAAACCAGCCAAGAGAAAGTCCAATACTATAGAGTCTTAAAGAGAGCAGGAAGAGAGACTTAAGAAGCAGAAACGTTTAAGTCAATGAACCAACCAGCTAATGAATTATATATAGCATGCTTGTAAGAGAGAGCTATGTATATACCTGCATTAAATGCAGTAGATCTCAGTTTTTGCATTGACAACTATTTACATATTGATATGCCTAACAAGGCAAAACTCATAGTAGTTGATGAGTATGCTTATAAAGTATATCCTTTCAAATATCTTATTAGGAACGAGCAGTATCAAAATGAGTTTGCCAATGAATACATAATACTAAGAGAGGCTCATAAAAGGTAATGCAAGAACTTGCTTAAACTCGATGGAGTTATTCTTGGACATGGTTTTATTGCACTACGACTTAAGAAATTTGAAATGACTCTAAGAGATTATCTCTACCATAATAGATACCCAGATGACTTGAATGAGATACTCACGGAAATGACCAAGGGTGTGAAAGAGCTGCATGATCTAGGGTATGTTCATAGAGATTTGAAGCCAGAAAATGTAATGCTAAATCTCTGTCCTTTAGAAAAAGTAGTCATTGATTTCAATAGAGCAAAAGGTAAGAAATAGTGACTTTAGCTAAAGTGCTAGGCACACCTGGGTACTTCCCAATAAGAGAGAAGTGGACTAATGGCTCTGTTAAGTGGGATGTCTGGGCAGTAGAAGCAATTATTTTAGAGTGCGATATGGAAAGTATGTCGTACTTCGGAAAAAAGCAAGAAAAGTAATCAATAAGCATGGCTGTTAAACATATAAAGCAAGAAGATGTATGCACTTAGATTAAGAAAATGGTTGAGATGATCATAGTAAGAGCTCCAGCATATCCAAGATCATCATTAGAAGATATACTTGAAACATTAAAGAGAGCTAAGTTCAAGAGATACCATAAAGATAAGCAGATAAAATTTGTTTGAATTAAGCACACTAATACTCATTAAATATTCATTAAATTCACATAAAACTTGCGTTTTCTCTACTAACCCCAATAAGACCCCAACTATACCCAACAAATCAAAGCACTTATAAACCTCACTAAGGGGTTTTGGGGTTTTGACTGTAGTTGCTCATTTAAAGATTTACATGTAAAGTTCCATAACTTTTTCAGATTAATCAGCAGTTAAAGTATATATGAAATTATTACAAATAATTGTATATTTGTTAATGCGACTACAGACTAACATTAAAAGATTACTATAGCAATTTAGTTTCTTACTGGCCTCTAACTTATTTGAAGAGTGATACCTACAGCATATGATACTTTAATAGATATAGGTCCTTATGGATATTCAACTAATTTACACTAACAAGGAAGAACGTCAAGTGCTATGTGGCAGCCAATCAACGAATACTACCCTGAAGTTGTACAAGATATCTATATTTGCAGTAAAGTCAATTAGTTAGAAAGTTCCTGAAATATTGTAAATTTGTATTTTATGAAAGTTAGGGGAAGCTACAGATGAAACAACTTTACTCTAAATGAGATTTTACAGATCGAACTAAAACGTATAAGTAAACATAACAAATACGTAAAATATAAATAAAAACTGGGCTACCGAATTCTGGTTTAGGTTTCAAGCTTAAGACTATAAACTTTACAATTTACCAGCTTCTATTATTATTTCTGGTCACTAATCTTGCTCTACAGATGCTAGATTTATTTTAAAGCTTCCCCTTGTTAAAGGTTCAATGATACACAAAGAACGAGTAAGATATTAATATCAGATACAACAAATTATCTAGTTGCTTAAACTGATTCAAATTAATTATCGGAAAGTGGGTGGTACCATTTTGCCTTAGCTAATGATAATTATAACAAAAAAATGAGCTTAATGGTAAATTTCAATTTAAATTAGTGGATACCAACAGGCATATATGATAATTTGGGGGGGAAGTTTTCTGCACTCGAGGAAATTTCCTGCACTGTTTTTTCTTTATGTTAAATTTAATAAATTTTAGATAAATAAACAAATTTAATATTTTATTATTCATTAAATATTAAGAGCATATTGTTCATCATTGAAGTAGCTCAGGAAAATATAGTCTAACATTATATAGTCATTGTATGAACAAGATAAATTGAATCAAAAATACACTAACAATTGGATACAATATTATAAATTAGTATTGTAAAGTAATATAAAATTTAAGAGACAGACCTACAAATATCAGATGAAAAATGTCAGAATTTTTGGAATCTGAAGTGAGATATTGACTAGTGATTAATAAATCAAAGTATAATTATAACAAATGAATTAGTCCTGAAGTTGGTTTTTAGTTGTTATAAAGATTAATTAAATTAAAAAAATTAAAAAATCTTAAATAAAAAAAGTGCAGGAAACTTCCCTAAATCTTTTTTTAATCATAAACCAGTGCAGGAAACTTCCCCCCCCCCGATAATTTAGCCAATTGTATATTTTGACTTGGAGATAACACAGGTATGGCATCTACTTAATCATAAGATATCATGATTTACATTTGAGAGCTTAGGTCTTGGAATTAATAAAAATCTCCAGGGGAACTCAAAAATTTTACTGACAAGCCTCTTTTCATAAACACTCCCAATCTCATGTCTTACATAAAATTCTCTGAGAACAGTCTAATAATATTGTAGAAATACATTTGAATTTGGAAAATTAATTTTAAATATATTTAAATTATTTAAAATTATTGGCAGTTAAAGCTGACCAATTCAAACGATCTAGAGCTCATTCGATAGAGAATTCAAAATTATCTGGACTTTATTATTGGCGCTACTATTTTATCGCATCCCTAGGGCGAGATAACTTGACTTTAATGTGGGGGTATAATTTAATGAATTTATAGGCGTTTAATTAAATTCGATTTATCTCGCCCTAGGGATGCGATAAAATAGTAGAGCCAATAATAGAGTCCATATAATTTTGAATTCTCTATCAAATGAGCCCTAGATCGTTAAAATTGGTCAGCTTTAACTGCTTAAATAATTTAAATATATACAAAGTTAGAAGTGACTGGAACAGAGAAGGTACTCCTTAATCTTTTTCATCTTCTATTGTTAAGTTTGAAATTGATGGTTCTGATTAATTTAATAACGAATGTCCTCCTGGACATACATTTGGGACATCAATTCTTATTTTTGGGTGTAATCCTTATACCCCATGGATATTCCCTTATAAATCTGAGAATCAAGTCCAAATTAAAAATGATTCAGGAGATTAATATCCAATAAAGCAAGGAAATAAGACATTCACATGACAATAGGCTTATTAATTTAAGATAAGTAGGATACTGATAAATACGACATATTTTCAATAGAAAATTTGAGAAAATTTCGAGAGTTTAGTAGACTTATTATCTTTACTTGTATTTCACTGATGGGGTTAAAAATTTCTCAATTTCAGGATCATATTTAAATACCGACACTACTTGGTACTCATTTAAATAAAATAAGAAAAAAATAATTAGTAAAAATATAGTTTTTTTATTTAAATTACTTTTTGTGACAATTGACCCAGAAAAACAAGAAGCAAAACTTATAAGATAAGACTTAAGTTCAGAAACTAATGTTGAAACACTTTACAACATGCAGACTAAACTTTCCTCCACATCTTGGTAAATGGGAACATTTTGGTTGGAGATCTATAAACTTCATCCTACAGCAAAGAAGCAATTTCTCAAATTGTGATTTTCAATAAAGTTCTACTATGAATGAAATTGGATTAATGGGTAGTTAAGTACGATCAGTTCCCACGATGGACACTTAAATTCTGTACTCTTACCTCCCAATTTCAGTTGATATGCTATATTTGAAAGATGATACAAGCAGGTTATTTAGTTCACAAGCTTATTATATTCCTGCCTGGACGTTGCAAACTACATAACAGTTTTAGATGTTATATAAAGATAAGGCTAGAATTTCTTTATGTCCATCTGGATACAGATAGGTTTCTGATTACACAAGCTCGCTTATATCGTATACTTATTGTGTTGAAAAAGCCTCATTATTTATTAGGGGTGCGCTTCCATTATCTCTATCAACTGCCGGTTTTAAAAGTTATGTGAGATATGGTTTCACTATAATGCAACGCTTTAAAGTAAATAATTTTGATACTAATATTGACACATATGCTATTTTATTTGTGTGGTATTGTAGGAATACATTCTAAATTGGGAAATTAATTTAAATTAAATTAATAATAAATCAAAATATTGGCTGTTAAAGTTGCCCAATTTGAACGATCTTGGGCTCATTCGATAGAGAATTCAAAATTAGCTGGACTTTACTATTGGCGGTACTATTTTATCGCATCGAGGGAGCGAGATAACTTCACTTTAATTAAACACCTCTAAATTCATTAAATTATACCCTCACATTAAAGTCGAGTTATCTCGCTACCTCGATGCGATAAAATAGTACCGCCAATAGTAAAGTCCAGCTAATTTTGAATTCTCTATCGAATGAGCCCAAGATCGTTCAAATTGGGCAACTTTAACAGCCAATATTTTGATTTATTATTAATTTAATTTAAATTAATTTCCCAATTTAGAATGTATTCCTACAATAATGAGCGGTTCAGATTTAACTCAATACAACTTACTTATAAATCTAGCTTTATGATGACTAAGAAAATATAGTAAGTTAAAATGACACAACTTACGCAACTACAGCTGCCAACGATGAAAATTGGCATCACTTGTAGGCTACGCTTTTTAATCGCATTTGGTACGTTTATTAATATTACACACTAGCCATTAAAGTGAACAATACACAACTTTACTACAATTAGACACTTTAAAGCGGTGCTTAAATAAATGTACAACTTTAAAATGCTCAGACTTCTGCAACTTTCTAACTTGCAGATTTTATTATTTATAGTGTTCCATTTGCAGCTAATGAGAGATTGCCTTTGTTTATTTAATATCTTTAAATTATATTTAAGTAGTTATAGCTCCCAGGATATCTATATACTAGAATGTATAAAGGTATAATAATTCTATATTACAACTTTTTTGAAACTTTTTCCATGATTCTAAAGGACCTATCTATTTATGGATCACAAACTTCGATTTAAAGTTTAACTTACAGCAATGATTAAACTATTGGGGTATGAAGTTGATTAGCGTAAATACCTGAAAGATTAAAATTTATTGTATTAGACTAGCACAACGACTGAGCTTGATAGTTTTGAATAAGTTATAACTAAAGACAAAGCCTTGATATTTGACAATAGACAATACACTTTATCAACAAATACCAAGATAGATAGTGAACTCACAATTGAACTGTGCTATATGAAATTTGATGAAAGCAACTCATTAAGTGAGCTCTTTGGAATATATAGTGGATCTTCAAACGTGAATTCAATTATGTTTACTAATGATACTACAAAACTCCTTTTTTAGTCTTACTTTGCCCCTGTTTTCAACATAAACTCCTACCTAATCGATTCAGGGACAGCAAATACTTAGGAATGGATTACAGCTTCTTCATCTTGGGCGGATAAATATACATATTTTGTAAATTTTTACAAAGCTAAAGGTCTGAATAAAGCAATTTATTTTGATAGCTATGATTTCGTTTATAAAGGTATCTATCCAACTAATTCATTAAACGAATTAAGTAAGATCTATAAATATCGGAGGAAGAATATTCTATGGGAGTATAAGAGAAGTCAAATTTTGGAGTACCTACCAGCATCCTGGCTTAATGAGAAGACTTTATAGATCAAGTCCTCTTAGCTTCCATAGCATAAATCTCACATTCTATTTTCCCATTAATGAAGCAGTTGGAGAATAAATAAATGATAAAATAAATTAAAAAACTGTTCAAATTTCCACTACTTTAACTCCTTGGATTAAAATTGAAAATTATGATAAAAGGTTAGAGCTATGTGAAGGTGAAAGAGTTTTCTCAGAAGGTGAGTACTGCCTATATGGTGAAAAAAAAATTTAAAACTTGCTGCAACTAGCAGCTTTTCTTTTACTGTATCAAAAAATTCTAAAAGTATATATCCACTTATGTCTCATGCTTCCTCTTTTATGTGGATGAACATAAGAAAACCTGATGCTACTCTTTATTCCAAATTATGATATCCTGACTATTGATATTTAAGATCACTACACAGCCACTATAGCTAAGAATGAATCATTTTAAATAATAAGTAACATGGCTAAATCGATAATTTCTGGAGTTTAAATGACATCAGTATTTAATAAGTGGGGATTCTTGCAATTCGGATGTAGTTCATTTGTTGGATTATGTGAAGTTCATTGGGGGGACAATTTTTAAATAATCAATGGTCTATAGCGCTAGACAATTAGGGGAAAGTTTTAGATACTGTTTATATGAGTTTCTTGGATGTTTGGAGTCCTCTGTCAACTTGCCTGATAAAAGTAACACCAACGAATGAGACAAGCATTAAAATGCTATTAATTATTTTTAATTTCACAATATTCTTGAAGGAGTTATAAATACACTCAATGCTTGTACCCTATAAATCCTTCCTGCTAAAAATGAATCTAGCAACGAAGTCAAAACAAACCATTGCCATGATTGTTCAATTAAAAATTAATGAAATGTCTGGAGATAGAATATATAATCATGCTGAAAACTAAGCGTTGTCCTTCACCTTTATAGACATTCCTGATATTGAGTGGGTTTATTACAGAGAAACGATTGACTCAGGGTCTAGTTAATACAGTACAGAGATCAAATATATGAAATGTAACAAAGAAATTATACTTATGTCTGAGATGATTGTGAATATTATGAGTGTGCAAGTGAATATTATGCTAATCAAAGAGTTGGCCATAGTACAGGATGAACTAATATTATAATATAAAAATGTGATTTCTAACTTACCTAACTAAATAATTAATAGCATCATTCTATAAACTAATATTTCAGAATTATAATTATAAGTTTAAGATTTTCTGCTTTAAAAGCCTTAATTTAATCAAAATTCGAGGCTTACCAAATAAACTCCAATAAATTTTTTAATAATAATGAGTGTGCATTTTTAAATCAGATGGTACAGGAATAGTGTTTGACCCAACTTTCAATGATTATCTTGCTTGCTACGGATATTGCACTTCTTGTGAAGTTCCCTTTTTAAACACTCGTTGCTCTGGCTGTGTTTCTGGTACTTATAGTTAACAGATATAAAGAAACTATATGCAGTTGCAAACAACAGTTTCTTTGAATTCTGCCCAGATTACACATTTTTGAATTAAACTACTTAAAACTGTGAAGATTGTCCACACTATTGCAAGTGTGAACCTCTTGAGCCTAAAACATGCTTATCTTATATGAATAGCACTTTTCTATTTGATAGAGTAAGAAATGTATGTTTGATTACTTGACCATTTTAAACTCTACAATAATGACTCTCGTGAGAGTTGCAGCTCGGATTGCACTGGATGTAAAGGATTTACTTAGTATGATTAATTTTTTAACTTTTATAATGATTGTGTTGGTGATAGAGTCCTTTTTACTTTGCCAAATAAAAAAATATTATGTGTTGATAAATCTTGCAAAGATGGAAATTTTTTTGACAATAATACGAGCTCTTGTGAAACATGTCATTAAGCTTGTGATACATGCATTGGTCCAAATGTTGAAGATTGCAAAACGTGCGCTTATAAAAAAATTATTTAAAATATTTTTGAATAAATAAAATATTTTACTTTACTCTTATCAAATTTACTAAAATAAATGCAAAGTTGCTCAAATATAAATTCACTAGATGAGAAATACAATGGTCAATTTAACACAAAGAAAGAGGTTTGTTCTGAAGTTTGTTCTGAAGTTTGTGGAGATGGTTTCCAAATAATTTTAATTGCTTATTATGTTTAAATTAATAGGCGTTGATGCATGTGATGATGTAAATTTAGATGATGGAGTTGATTGCAGTTCATTATACACAATAGAGAGAGGCTTTGGCTGTAAAGGAGGTTCTACCACAACCCTAGATGTTTGTTACAGTACAAAAACAACTTCATTTTCTGCAGTTATATATAAGCACAATCTTCAAGTTTTGCTAATGAAATTATCAATCACTTAATCTTATGTTTAAAGATAAAAGTAAGAATAAATATATTTTTGAATGTTAGCTTTACTGAAAATGTATATTTCAATGACGATTATCTAGATACCTATAAAAACTATATACTTTTTGGTGTAGTTGGGAGTTCTAAAGGAGACTATCCCTTAAACTATGAAGTAACTATAATGAAAGATCCAGCTACAAAGTCTCACTATATAAGAATTAAGTATAATGCTTTCTTTGATAATTCTGGTTTCAACTTGGTAATATTAATTTTAACTTTAATTATTATTAGAAATTCAATGTCACAATAAACTTTTAAATAATTTTGAATACACATATTTATTACCACATGTGAGAATATATAGTTTAAAAGTAGATTACATGTTTTAGAAAAAGTTTTTCACAAAAGTTATGAGAATTTCGCAGCTTGTTGATATCCCTTACTTTACAAAGGAATCTGAAGGAACTCCTTCAATTGGTTCTGTTATGGATGGAGTTTAGACTATAATGTTGGCATTCTAGATTACTAATCTGGCCTTAACAGTTATTCTGTAAGTTACTATTCTCGATTACTTAAAAAATATTATAGTGGAGATCGTCTACAGCATTTGTGGAATTTGATTAACGTACTACAATAACTATATTACCTGCCTCTTATAAATGTGAATTTCCATGAGCTATCTTAAACTGTATTCCAACTCTTGGCTTTTGTGACAGCTGATTTCTTCTCGTTTGTTCCCTAAGAATTTTCACTCATATTGAATTTAAATGACCTAGATGAAAGACAGTACAACGAAAGATTTACAAATTTGAACTTTGAAGGAGTGCTTTTGATTAGCAATTACTATAAATAATTGGAAGTTTTTATAATTCTATTTTGAAAATACCCAATCTTTTTAATTGGCAAAAAGATAAACAATTGAATACTATCTATGCCAATTAAGTATTTATATGGAACTATGACTTTCAATTTTCCTATGTAATTTTTCACTGAGATTTATCTTGAATTAGCATTGACTATTTTGCCTAATATGTATGCTGGCATCCAATTTGATAAATATTCGCAGTATATGGCAACTAGTATTGCTGTATTAATCTCATATAAAAATTGCTTTGTTTTTTGTGTATTATATCCATATAATTATCTTCAAAGTTTAGTCTTCATAATCGTCTCTGTATATCCAATCTTAGTTAATTCAATTATTATGACAAACTTTGACAAACTCTCACTCCATTCTTTCCATGCTAGACTTGGTGCGACAGTAGAATGTATTAGATATAAACTAAATTCCACTCTCACTTAGATGTGGATACCTTTATTCTTATTTAGAAGATATACATATAGTGCTATTTTGGTTGTACTTGATTAACCTGTCCTTCAGATAATGCTATTAAGCGAGTATAATTAAAATGTGGAGACTGTTAAAAATAAATAAAAAAAGAGATCAAATAGAATTATATTCATATCAATACACATGTATTAAGATAACAGTCACTAATTTGAATTAAGTTTGAATATAAGCTTATATATCTTGAATTAATTAATCAACTATCTAAAAATGGAATTTTTGTTTTTTTCAACTTTTCTGATTCATTTCTATTTTAGGGCAGTGAACAGTTAATGCTGTAGCTGATCTTAAAGTTTTTCATAAACTTTTCAAAGATATCTTCATCATATCTTCAGGGTATCTTCAGGATATCTTCCTCAAAAAATAAAAAGTGTGGAGAGTGTGGAGTTTAACAATAATAATAGTAGCAATAACAGCAACAATAGTAGCAATAATACTAATAAAATCAATATCAAGCATTGTTAAATCTCAGGATTTTTACCAAAAAATCCAAATTTTAAGAAAATTGATGTCTAAATACTTAGTGTTGAAAATGACTATCAAGATGATGATTATGAATATGAAAAAAATCTCTGATTTTTAATATTTTTAAATTCCATTAGAATTTAAAACAGACTTTAACAATGCTTGATATTGATTTTATTAGTATTATTGCTACTATTGTTGCTGTTATTGCTACTATTATTATTGTTAAACTCCACACTCTCCACACTTTTTATTTTTTGAGGAGATGAGTGAATAAATGAAGATATCTATGAAAAATTTAAAGAAAAAATTAAAGATCAGCTACACCATCAACTAGTTCACTGCCCTAAAATAGAAATGAATCAGAAAAGTTGAAAAAAACAAAAATTCCATTTTTATATAGATGATTAATTAATTAAAGATATATGAGCTTATATTCAAACTTAATTCAAATTAGTGACTGTTTGATCTTAATACATGTGTATTGATATGAACATAATTCTATTTGATCTCTTTTTTGATTTAATTTTAACAGTCTCCACATTTTAATTATACTCGCTTAATATGTATTTCTTAATACGATATAGTGAATCATATATAGTTATCATCATTTTTCTAGACTTTGATATTTATTTTGAGGACCAAGCCTTTTGATAGTTGGGGCTTAAACCTATTATTTGTTGTAAATGAACTGACAATTTTAATAAGTTTCATTATAACTACTTGCTTCATGATGGACTACAGTGACGATGAAAGGAAAAAGGATTTGTAAATTTATTTTTCGCATTTTTTAACATTCTTTATAGCTTGGGCTTTGATGAATGTTATGGGCCTGGATGCTGTCACGAATCTAGGTTTCGTAATATACGATTTATATCAAAAATTTAAGAAACTATTCAACAAAATTAAACTAAGATGCCAGATATATCAAAGAATGAAGAACTACTTGCCTTATGATGACTTAATTAAATTTTTGAATCCTGATAAGTGTTAAAATTCCAACCATACTTAAAGTGAAGAGACAAAGAGACTTAAACGGAATGATAATCAAAAGCGAAAGGGCAGTAAAGACTTAAAAATATCAGAATTCAATCACTCACAGATAAATTTAGTAGATGCTGATTGTTCTCCAGACAACAAGTCAAAGCCAATGTTCACTGAAAAAATGAGGATATTTTCGTCTCTTTAAAACAAATCTCACATTTGAAAAGAAAGCAAAGTTTATAAACTAAAGCCAAAAAGAAGCTCGAGGAAGAAATTAAAGTTGCAGAGATTCAGAGAAGGAAAAGATTAGAAGCTAAAAAAAATACCTCCCAGTAGATATTCAACCTACTATAGGTCCAATTTTATTATAGTTTTAAAATTAAAATTTATAATCTATGATTCTTAAGAGTTTTATTCTTAATGCTAGTTTTATAACTATTTTTATGACCCATCTAATCCTAGTCATACAGTAGTAATTAATAGAAGTCGTAGGCTCTTTAATTTTCCCTCAACTCAAGTTTCAATCAATATTTAGGAAGACATTTTAAACTTACATGACCTCTCAACATGCAATCATTTTTCTATAATGATATGACTGCTAATTACGAACTACATAATGATCAAACAATGAACACGATAATGAAGGTCTATCAAGAGGTGAACCTATTTAAAACTTCAGAAGTCAGTTAACAGAATTTGATTTATCAAACTTGCCAAAGGATTAGCAATAATCATAAGCAACTGTTGTTATTAACATATTCAACAGTGGGCAAATTAAAAATAAAAACTAATCGAAAACATTGGCAAGTTATGGAGATGGAAGTAAGAAAAGAAAAAAGAAAGGAAAGAAGAGTGGGAGTAGTGTTGGAAGATAAGCTAATTCTTAAAATAACTTCAACAGCAATCAGCAAATATTAATAACTTATATTTGTAAATTATCAAATCTTTACGGATAGTGTAGAGTAGAACAGTAGTGAGAAGTATTCTTTAAACTTGATGAAGACAATTTAGCTTATTATATGTTATGTTTGAATCTAGACAACATGCTTGACAGAATAATCCAACAACCCTAAAATTAATAACAAAATCAACGATTAGACAGTGAGCAAAACAGTCACACATTAACAGATACTTTTAAATCGGGCACAATGACATCACTCTTGAATTTAAATGATAATTACACTTTTCTATAATAGCAGCAGCAGCCTAGATCAATAAATATATTGTTCAATAAGAGAAGAGATAATAGAAGCGGCTAGATTGAAGGCACTTTCACTAATCTTAATACCAAAATGAGAGAGATCAATAAAGCTCCTAGAACAAATAATTTATGTATTTTGAGTTTTAATCTAATATATTTAATATTATATATTTTCAATTTCACAGGTGCTTTTGAAGAATAAAAAGTAGGCCCTGGTAAATAGAAGAAATCAGCTAAGTTTGTCGAAAATAATAAACATAAGAAGAAAGACAAAAAGATAAAAAAAAGGATAAGAAAAAGCAAGATAGTGATGATGATGAAGATATATAAAGTTATTAGAATATTTTATTAATTTTGAAGATCCATTCTATGTTTTTGCTCTTAAATTTACAGGATTTAATTCGAAATTCTGACTGTCATTAATTACAGCTAATCACAAAAAACTTAACAGTATATTAAAAACATTTCAGTAAATCAAGATAGAAACGTTAACAAAATAGTTAGCTTTTATTTATTTTCCAAGCTATTCATTTAAATTCTAAAATCACTCTTAATCGTGAAATTCATTGTCTTAAATTATTAAAAGAAAAAATATGTTTAAATTTAATCACATCTTTCTGTTGGAGTTAGTTCTTTAACTGGGTCTTGTGATATTACCACTAGCTGGACTCTCCAAACTATTTGCATTTAATAACCCAAATTTCACCAAATGATTATCTAGTATATATAATTCGGAAAAGAATGATGAAATATCTTAAAACTAATGAATATTTTATTTTAAATTATTTAATTGATATCTCTATATTTTATAATCATTGATTTACAATAATATATAATAAGTATGGAAGTAAATATCTATTATAATTTTTATCAATTATCTAATAATAATTTTGGGGAAATTTATTCATGCTGTTACTACCTCCTGTGTACATCTTTTCATCGTGAGTTCTTTATAAATGTTGTTGATTGTTCCTCATTAAAAAACATCGAAATAATTTCATTGATTGTAGGCCCTCACTTTCGAATATTTCCACGCGTCTTGCTTCAACTACTTTATTCATCAATTCAATCAAATTAGAATTTTGATAAGCTTTATAACTTAACTCAGCGAAACTCTTAATCCTTTTAGATTAATTAAATAGAATAATATTAAAATATTTATCAGATCTTAAGTTGAATCAGTGTAATCATGAAGGAATTTAAGGAATTCTTTCACATTTTACTTGCAATCATTATCGCAATCTTGCTAGTAGAGCAACTGCAGAGTTTTAATGAAGATCTCTAAGAACTCCTTAAAAATAATAAAATTAATAAAAAATGCTATCTTAAAGATGTTAGGCTGTATTGTTTAGTGGCAGAAGAACTTCTTAAGTATCTCAATTTAAGTATGAATGAAATCTCTGAAGCAGAGTGAAATAAATAAGTAGTTCTTGAGGCTTGCAAAGATTAATAACCATTAATCTAATTCTAAATCCTTAAAGTCTTGCTGCAAACAAGCTTCAAAGATCTCAATGTGGGCCCATTCTAAGCTCTCTAAGTTGTTGCTTATCACATATTTCTCCAGAGCTTAAGCAATGAATAAGGAGTTCCATTCATGAGGTGCCCCATAAGTTCTGTATTTATCAGTGCTTGACCCCGAAACATACACTTCTTCCTCAGTTCCTGGGAGGGGTTCAACTTCTTAAGTAGCGAATCTAATATTATCAGGAGCATTCAATAGGATTTACAAGTATGTTGTGGTATACTCTGGATAGAAATGCAATATCTTTGCTAAATATATCAAGCCAATTTTAATTGTTGCTTTCGGTGCATTTGATGTCAAAATCGAATGAATCATTTCAAAGATAATTGGAGTGTAAGTTTCAATGACTTATTCTGTAATTTAAGTATTAGGGACTTAGTTTTTCAGTTTATTTTAAGTGGGACTTCTGACAAAAGACCGTCACTTTAGTGCAATCTACTCTATTCATTTGAGGTTTCAACGATTTCATCCTCTTCTCCTAGGCCATTTCTGAATTGCTCTTCCTATTGATCTACCTGAGTATTGAAAAATAAGAGAGCATTTGAGCATAAAATCAAAAGTTATCCCTTAAGTTCCCAGTGGTTTTCTTTACACATCCTCTGAAGAATAGGAACAAGTGGAAGGATAGGGCCAAGCTGAATTCTTGAACAGTATGATAGAATTGAAATACATTTTGTTCTTGTCACTGGTGACTGTTGATATATTCCTTGAGCTGATCTTTCAAATACAAGTTGTAAATCTAAATATATTAATTTTATCAATTACTCTATTCTCACGCGAAAAATCTTTACTCTCATAGAGCAGTAGTTTACTTATTATAAAATAATAGGCATCTTTCTTAGTTGAACCAATTTTATCCTTAATCTTCTACAAGACTCTTAAATGTGAGTTAGTAGTACTTTGAACAAAGCAATAGAGTAAGTAAACCATGTAATTTCTTTTAAATACATTATCAACCATAATATATAGAAGCTCGTCAATTCTATACTCTAAGAAGTAAACTTCAGTTTGCATAATATCATTATTCAAAAGTTTATTTGCAATTTAAGCAAGAGTTTAATTCATTAATTAGAAGATATTCTTTCCTTTATTTTGTACTTCTCCTTCCTGATTAGTTGAGCTTCCAATTGTTACCATAGGGTTGATTTGCTTAAAGCATTTTAAAAAGAATCCAATGATATCGCAAAAAATCAAGTAAGTTTCTTGAGAGAACATTTAAAATTTCCTCTTGTCTGACATTCATCTCTTGAAAGATATCGAAGACTATTTCATCCTTAATGTAATCAAATCTATCTGTGAAATATTGAATAATCTTGTCGTAGTTTTCCTTTAAGTTTTGTATTCAGGATCTCCTTTACTCATTTTATTAGCGAGGTTAGCCAACTATATCAACCAAGATGTTGTCAAGAATGAGTTCGTCACTATCTTCCTCTTGAATTCCGCCTGGTTGTTTATTTTGATTTTCTCTCTTCTGATTAGCCTCAAGTCTCATAACTCAGATGCTTTTATTTGCAGTCTTAACTTGAACATTTTTCACATCTCCTTGAGGAGGTTTATCCATTTAATTTGAGGAATCATTTTGATTTCTAGTTAGATTTGTTCATCAAGGTATTCCACGTTTAGTTTGAGATAAAACTTTAGCACTGGCAAGTTCTAAGTGTTTAAAAGCCGCAAACCCTCGCTTAGTTTTGGTATATCTATCTGGATTGAGTCTTTCAGTTCTTAATAAGTCATTAAGAGTAGTAATAACTGTCTCAGCTTTATCAGTTTATTTCTTGGCATCAGTGATTCTTGCAAGCTCGTAATCCTTCATTTTCTTTGCTATGGTTGGTTTTGCATAATCAGGATCTGCGCTGTCTTGTTAGTGCTATTGCTAAATTGATTGCAATGTGTCATCAACTCTATATTAAATGTTTAACTCCTTAATATGACAAATTAATAATCTTACTCTCTTCCAGTCAATTGCCTGTAAATCTTCTTGAGAAGCTTGTATCCAGCATCAGGTGCGCAATGAACAACTGGATCGTAATCAACAAATTCTATTTGTATAGTCTTTTTCTTGAAAATTTTTTGCAAGTGCTCCCAATTATTCACTTTCTTGTCTAGCTTAAAAACCGTTGTCATATTGGTACATCTCAATTTCATCTGGATAATACCTAAACAATATATCTTAGATAATATACTTAAAAGAGAAGTTCTTAAGATTAGAGACATACCTAGAAAGAATTTCTGCAAAGACCCAACCATTACTTAGGTCACGTTTAGGGTTTAAATTTTATAAGTTAAGTTTAGAGACTGAAGCCATAAATGAAGCTCTCTGGGAAATGTTATCATATTTATTTTTTAAATTATTTTTAGTTAATTCAAAGTTATATAATGTGATGTAAGATGATATCACATATTTCAGATGATTTGTGGATTAAAATAAAAATTAATTCCATTCGACATTCCTTCTTCAGGCTATATTAGTAGGAACCATTTCCAACTAAATTTACCAAAGAAACTTTCCATATTTGAGATCCAACTCCCCAAATCAAAAGCACTCTACAAATTTAATAGAGTATAGTAAAGTAACTTACCTTCCCTCTTAGACTTTTGAGTTCAACTAATGTTTAATTTCTAGCAAGCATAAATACATTTCTAATACCCAGTAGATTATCTTGCATAAATAAATCCCATTATTGATAGTACCCAACATGTGATCTTCATCTTGTTATTCAAAATCTACAAATATATGCTCAAATAAATACTTTAAATTTTACATCATTCGTGATATTATTTTGGTAAACATAAACAGTATGTCCAACTACACTTGTGAGAAAGAAAACCATCAAGTATAAACAATAGACAGTGAAATATTTGTGATTGTTAATTCCTACACAGTTGTTAATCCAAATACAATGATGGTCCATTCTCATTACATATTAATCACATATCTTGCAGTGATGGGTTCTTGGAGGTTTAAAGCCTCCGCATTTATAGCAAGATTTATGAATTAAGTCATCATCCAGTCTATAAATCCATATATGGTAAGAGCAATTTGTAAGTTTTACATTTCAAGGGTTACCAATATTTAATCGTGCTCTTGATTTACATTGCTAATCTCACTATCATATTTTCTCTAAAAATGAAGATTATTTTCCTTAAATTAACAAACCTACTAATGATTTATTTAGTCTATAACCTTCTGGCTCAAACTTTCTATAGTTTAATTGTCTTTCGTATTATTTGGTGGATGGCCTGGGTTTGTTAGTTTACTTTTGATTTTACTCCATTAGCAGAGAAATGATACTGCTATTCTCCAAATCAATGAAATTGTGTAAAGAAATCCATTCTAAAAATCACTTAAGCTAAATCAAAATATAAATATTACTTACAGTATCAAATATATTAGGAAGAACTTAAAATAGATAGTTTTGCAATATTAATCCAAATTACAAATATTATAAAATCTAGAATACAGAGTTAACTAATTTTATAGGCAAAGGCCTGTTTTAATACATGTTTGAAATGATGATAATATTATTATTAACAGTTTAATTAATTTAAATTATGAATTAAATTCTTTGTTGATCAGTCAAACTATAAATCAATCAAAAATGAATAACAATAATAGCTCAAGAAATAATATACCAACAAATCCTTAAAGATAGTAGATAAATTTTGATGATGATGAACCTATTTAAATTGATACATCTGTCCCTAAAAATCCCTCTTAACCCCAAAACCCCTTGGCCTCTCTTCGTCCTCTCTCCCATAAAACTGATGAGGTTACTAAATCCAAGAAATCTCTAGATAAAGAAGAGATAAAAACTCAGATTGAAACAATCACTTAATATAATAAAATGCTATCGAAAATGTGAATTAATGAGAAAGTATTAAATTGTGATATTCATGAATGTTTCTTTTCTATAACATTGCCTTATTCCAAGGCAAACTCGAATGTGTGATTCTTGAGTGAAGCACAAAGATGACTTTGTGTGCAGGTATATGCTATTATTAAGTAAGAATGATTTTATGAATGAAAATCAACTAAATGTTTCTTATGAAAAATTTAAACTCTTCTTTAAAGTTATCTAAAACACTGTACCTATAGAATGGTCTTTGTACACTAAGATTGAGCAAGTGATTGCAAAAGTATAGATCTAAGAATGAGCTGTAAGAAACTTTGATTCATGAAATTATTCATGCTTACCTGTTTTTAATTAAGAAAAGCTACTCTAAAGATGGATCTGATGGCCATGGACCTGTAAGTCTTATGACATATTCCCTCTACTTAATTCGTTTCTCAAACAATAATTATAATTCCTTATGCAGGACTTCTAAGGCAAAATGAGAGAGATCAATGAGCAAACTGGGTTTAATATCACTATTTATCACTCATTCAACGATGAGGTTGAGAGTTATAGATAGCATGTCTGGCTTTGCAATGTAAAACAATTGATTCGTGCTCATTAAGATTATTTAGGGTAAATGCTGAAAATAGCCTCCTCACTATGGAATGGTAAAGAGATAAATGAATAAACCTCCTGGCACTTATGATGATTTTACTAGTTTATTAATTTAAAAGTTTAATTATATTTTTAAATTGATTGGTGTAACTCAATTCTAATCATAAACTTTACTTTTAGGGGAGAAACATTACAAATCTTGTGGTGGTCAATTTGTCAAGATAGCAGAACCTGAAGGCTACAACCCTCCAAAGCCTAAGAAAGATCAATTTGAAGCTTCAAACAAGCTACTTTGTGACTTGAACACCCTGGAAAAGTTCTTCCAGTGAACTTCAAACCAGAAAGAGCCCCAGGATAACTCAAATAAGAAGCCAAATAATATGATATAGAGTAGTGCAAAGAGCAGCGAAGAGAGGAGAGAAAAAAGATGAGGAAGTCAAGTATGAGTTGCAACCTCAAAATATGCCATTGAGGTATATTAATGGCTAGCTTGATAAAAAGCGCAAGAGATCTGAAATTCAAAGTGAAGTCCAACCTGCAGTAAATAGTAACCATGTCATGAATAACAATAACAATAGTAACTCAAGCAATAGAGTAAATCCTGGAAATAACATGTAGAATTAAGTCTAGTAAAAAAATGATAGTGATTAGCAATTGGAGTAGTAAAATATTAGAAGAGTTAGATCAATCGTACTTAGGAAGAAAATTACAACAAAGCCACTATTGTGATGATTCATTCGAAGAGGATTTGGCTATGTAGATTGCTTTACTCAATCAGTTAGGTTTGATGTGATTTATTTATGAAATTAATTTAGTACAAACTGCAAGGATTGGATGTATTATTAGAGTAATGTTATTTTAATTGTTTATAATCTTAAATTAATAATTATATATATTATTGGCTATTTTATATTTAATATGGAATCAAACATGAGATGAAATTTGATAAAGTCACAAAGGTTTAGAAAGCAAATTATCAATATAAGAATTTTCTATTTATTTAAAAGCTTTTATCCCATTATTCTTATCAAATGAGGATGTGTGCGTGAAAGCATGCACAGGTTCAGGAAAGACTTTAGCATTTACTATTCCATTAATTCAGCATTTAATGACTTTACAAAAATCAAAGCAAAAATTCGAGAATAATGAAGTTATTTATTATGTTATATTTTTACAAGTTGTAGGTTTAATATTTGCTCCAGCAAGAGAGCTAGCCTTCCTAATTCATAATGTAATGAAACAATTTTAGCATTTAATTCCAGAATTCAGCATCAATTTCTTAACAGGTCGAACTAAATTAGAGTATGATGTTCAAAGAATTAAGTAAAAGGGTTGCAATGTCGTGATCGTAACTATTGGTAGAATATTTGATTTATACTCGAAAGACTTAATCAATTTTAAGAAGATTGAGTGCTTATCAGGGACGAAGCTGATAGACTACTAGAGACTGGAAATGAAAATATGCTTCAGAAATTATTAGGTGCACTACCCAAGTAGAGGAGAACTGGTTTATTCTCAGCTACAATGACTTCGTAACTAAAGTCTCTTAAAAGAATTGGAATGAGAAATCCATATATTGTTGATGTTAGAGTTGAGATGTCTGGATTTTATCTACTGAAAAAGATAAGGTTTCTATTCAATAGTTTGACTTGCATGGAGATAAACTTGTTCTGAACAAATAAATTTAGGATATCAACGAAGTCCTATAGAATCTTGAGAACTTTTATACTCTAATCATCAAGCTGACAAAATGAGACATTTGCTTGGATTTTTAAAAAATCTAAAACCAGTTCGTATTATAATTTTCTTTGGAACTAGCGTTTCTGTTTACTTTCACAATTTGATCTTAAGGTTCCTGATCAACGCTAATATCTATAAGTTACATGGTAAGATTGATCAGAAAAAGAGAAGCAAGATTTATCAAGCTTTCAGAATACAATCTCACGAAGAAATGGAGTCTTATCAACTATTTCTTACTACTGACTTAGCCGCAAGAGGAATAGATATTCCAGAAATAGACTGGATCATTTAATACGACCCACTCCAAGACAGTGATTAATATGTGCATAGAATTGGCAGAACAGCTAGAGCTGGTAAGTCTGGATAGTCACTTATTTTTCTCTAAAAGCATGAAGAGCCATACGTTGAATTCCTAATTAAGAAGGGAGTTAAGATTGATTTACTTCAAATCAATACCAAAGAGGAAGTTAATGAGGAGATCAAGGCATAAGTTCAAGGTGAAATGATGCAAGATAGAGACATCATAGATAAAGCTTCAAGCGCATTCGTCAGTTTCATGAGATACTACAAAGAACATTCCTTTCAATACATCTTCGTAATGAATCAATTAGACATAGGTGAAGTAGCAAACTCCTTCTACCTGTTCAAGGTCCCAAGAGTCAAGGAAATATTGGGTAAATCTATGAGAACTTTCCATTAAGATAATTCCTTCGCTGTTGATGAAGTACCATACAAAGACAAAATCAAATAGAAGCAGAAAGAGCTACTTATCAAAAAGAGACACGAAAAACTAGAATATAAAGAACAAAAGAAAGCTATGATTGAGGAGAAACAAGCCACGCAGAAGAAAGAAAAGATTATGTGCCTAAGCAAGAAATGAAGAGAAGAAAGCAGGAAAATGATTGGAATGAGTGGGAAGACCTGCAGAAAGAAGAAAATCTTATCAAGAAACTAAAGAAGGGAATGATTACGCTCTAGTAATTCAATGAATTGATTGATGATGGATCTGACTTTGACGATTTATGAACAAATTGCAATATATAAAAAATGAGAACATAATACTACAATTTAATTAAGACCTATTTATTTATTTTTAATTTAATCACAATGTAATATTTTGCTAGTTATTATCACTCAATCGATTTTTTCATAACTAAATTTAAATAGTTTAACAGAAAAATAATTAATATATAAATATAAATATGAAACAATATAATTCTTAAAGTATGAACAATCAAAACCCCAAAACCCCTTAGTGAGGTTTATAAGTGCTTTGATTTGTAGGGTATAGTTGGGGTCTTATTGGGGTTAGTAGAGAAAACGCATGTTTTATATGATATTAATGAATATCTAAAGAGTATTAGTGTATTTAATTCAAACAAATTTTATCTGCTTATCTTTGTGATACCTCTTGAATTTTGCAGTCTGTAGTTGTTCTAGTATATCATCTATTGATTATCGTGGATATGCTGGTGCTTTTACGATGACCATATCAACTATCTTCTTAAATTCATTACATATTTCATCTTGCTTAATATGTTTAGCAGCCAAACTTATTGATTATTTCTCATGTTTTGTTCCAAAGTATGACATACTTTCCATATCGCACTCTAAGATAATTGCAGCTACCGCCCTAACATCCCATTATACAGAGCCATTTGTCTATTTCTCTCTTATAGGGAATATCCTGGAGTGCCTAAAACCTTAGCTAAAGTCACTATCTCTTGTCTTATTGCTCTGTTGAAATCTATGACTACTACTTCTAAAGGGCTAGATTTAGCATTACATTTTCCGGCTTCAAATCTCTATGAACATACCCTAGATCATGGAGCTCTTTCACACCCTTAGTCATATCTGTGAGTATCTTATTCAAATCAACAGGATATCTATTATCGTAGAGATACTCTCTTAGAGTCATTTCAAACTTCTTTAGTCTCAAAGCAATAAAACCATTACCAAGTATAACTCCGTCGAGCTTAGCTAAGTTCTTGCATTATCTTTTCTAAGCCTCTCTCAGTACTATGTATTCATTTGCA
>ARYC01011411.1:0-18477 GCA_000711775.1 Oxytricha trifallax
TCGTGTTCAGCGAGGTCTAAATGACCAGAATCATTATATTCGGGTGTTTTTGTGAATAATAAAATGGAAGTTGTATTTTGCCGGGAAAAGGTTCGGCCCTGGACAAATTTTTGAAAACGCAAAAATGGACAAAATGACCCCCCTGTACCTTTTGAAAATGACTATATATCTGGTGTTCCAGTGTCTCACTTTTGCTCAGGAGCCCAAATTTAGTGGATTTGCTTAATTCCAGGTCATCTCATGAATTTCCGTGACCATCTTTTGAGGTCCTCAAAATCCCAAAAATGAAGGGCAAAGGGTTATATAAGGAAATTGCTGAAAATTGCTTATTTTGCTTATATCTTTGCGCGTTTTGCAGATAAATCAATTCTGATTTTATATTCGTGTTCAGCGAGGTCTAAATGACCAGAATCATTATATTCGGGTGTTTTTGGGAAATATAAAATGGAAGTTGTATTTTGCCGGGGAAAGGTTCGGCCCTGGACAAATTTTTGAAAAACAGAAAAATGGACAAAATGACCCCCATATAACTTTTGAAAATGACTATATATCGGGTGTTCTGGTGTCACACTCTTGCTCAGGAGCCCAAATTTAGTGGATTTGCTTAATTCCAAGTCATCTCATGAATTTCCGTGACCATCTTTTGAGGTCCTCAAAAACCCAAAAATGAAGGGCCAAGGGTTATATAAGGAAACTGCTGCAAATTGCTTATTTTGCTTATATCTTTGCGCGTTTTGAAGATAAATCAATTCTGATTTTATATTCGTGTTCAGCGAGGTCTAAATGACCAGAATCCATTATATTCGGGTGTTTTTGGGAAATATAAAATGGAAGTTGTATTTTGCCGGGGAAAGGTTCGGCCCTGGACAAATTTTTGAACAACCCAAAAATGGACAAAATGACCCCCCTATAACTTTTGAAAATGACTATATATCTGGTGTTCCAGTGTCACACTCTTGCTCAGGAGCCCAAATTTAGTGGATTTGCTTAATTCCAGGTCATCTCATGAATTTCCGTGACCATCTTTTGAGGTCCTCAAAAACCCAAAAATGAAGGGCAAAGGGTTATATAAGGAAATTGCTGAAAATTGCTTATTTTGCTTATATCTTTGCGCGTTTTGCAGATAAATCAATTCTGATTTTATATTCGTGTTCAGCGAGGTCTAAATGACCAGAATCATTATATTCGGGTGTTTTTGGGAAATATAAAATGGAAGTTGTATTTTGCCGGGGAAAGGTTCGGCCGTGGACAAATTTTTGAAAACGCAAAAATGGACAAAATGACCCCCCTATAACTTTTGAAAATGACTATATATCTGGTGTTCCAGTGTCACACTCTTGCTCAGGAGCCCAAATTTAGTGGATTTGCTTAATTCCAGGTCATCTCATGAATTTCCGTGACCATCTTTTGAGGTCCTCAAAAACCCAAAAATGAAGGGCCAAGGGTTATATAAGGAAATTGCTGCAAATTGCTTATTTTGCTTATATCTTTGCGCGTTTTGAAGATAAATCAATTCTGATTTTAAATTCATGTTCAGCGAGATCAAAATGACCAGAATCATTATATTCGAGTGTTTTTGGGAAATATAAAATGGATGTTGTATTTTGCCGGGGAAAGGTTCGGCCCTGGACAAATTTTTGAAAAAGCCAAAAATGGACAAAATGACCCCCCTATAACTTTTGAAAATGACTATATATCTGGTGTTCCAGTGTCACACTCTTGCTCAGGAGCCCAAATTTAATGGATTTGCATGATTCCAGGTCATCTCGTGAATTTCCGTGACCATCTTTTGAGGTCCTCAAAAACCCAAAAATGACAGTCTAAGGATTATATAAGGAAATTGCTATAAATTGCTTATTTTGCTAATATCTTTGCGCGATTGAAGATAAATTAATTCTTATTTTATTTTCGTGTTCAGCGAGGTCTAAATGACCAGAATCATTATATTCGGGTGTTTTTAGGAAATATAAAATGGAAGTTGTATTTGCCGGGGAAAGGTTCGGCCCTAGACAAATTTTGAAAAACAAAAAATGGACAAAAAGACCCCCCTATAACTTTTGAAAATGACTATATATCTGGTGTTACAGTCTCACACTCTTGCTAAGGAGCCCAAATTTAGTGGATTTGCATAATTCCAGGTCATCTCATGAATTTCCTTGACCCTCTCGTGCTGCCTTGAAAACCCTAAAAATTGATGATTTACATACTCACTCATCTGTTTTTATATTAAACTTTCAATTTCCTGTGTCTATTCGCGTTTTTAAGATAAATCTATTCTGATTTTATAATCTTATTGAAAATAAAGGTATATTTAGATAATATATATTTTCTGAATTGAAAGAATTAATAAAAACGATTAATGAGAAAAATTTGTTAAATTTTATTATGAGATTTTATAGTATCCCTTAAATTATCGATAATTTATCTTCAATGCATTCTATTAATTAAAGAATATACGATTGTCAGAAAAGAAGTTATATTTTTTATGATTATTCAAATTTTTATTATATTTAATTAATTTATCTTTAAGTATAATATAAATTAAGTTATTTCGATGAAATTTGTAACCCTTCAAAATTTTAAGTTACAATTCCTGATGTAATTTTCAATCCTCACTTAATTCATAGCTTATGGAAATTTGTTCAATCCCCATGATTCAAGAATTGTATAAAATAATGTGACAAAATTATATAAATTTAATAAACAGCCATTTAAAGTTATAATTATTAATTAGCATTTTTAAGTTTCATTCAATAATTACATTTTGTACTTTACTATATAACACAAAACACTCTAGTTATTAATTAAAATTCATATTAACTTTTTAAAAAATTTTACCCTATAACATGAAAATTGAAGCGCTAACAGCCAAAAGCTTCCTTGATAAGTTAAGTATGTTAATGGAAAGCTCTAAAGATTCTTTTACAAAATCTTAGGTATAGAATCTGTGAGTTAAATTTCCAGGACTAGTCCTAAAGACTATACGAAGACTTTAGTAGTCCAGTTAAATGCTCACGACTAACAGAAATTGACTATCCCCTTAAAGATTCCGTTGTTTAAAATTAGATTTACTTGAGTATCTTACAAGATCAGACACTCTTCAGCACTGGGTTGGTCTTTCTATGAAGGAGCGAGTAGTTATGTTTCACAGATAGTACCCTGAATCAAAGATTAGTGCCTCTACCTTGAAATGACTATATAAAAGTCAGGGAATAAAATTTAAGACTATCAAGCTGGCAAACGAAGTGAGTTCATTCCGATTGAGAAGTTTACTGCACTTAAAATAATGATGAGAAAAACCTATATCATTGAACTGAGCATAGTGCAAAGGTTATCTTTGTTGATGAGGCCATTTTCTCTCCATCCACCCAGCTTAGTCGATCATGGGCTAAGACCTATTCCCATCCGTATCTCAAAAATCGAAAATCTGAAATCACAACTTATGTTTTACTAGCTAGGATCTCAAGCGAGCTCGGCTTGGTGCATTACAGAATATTCAAGAGGTATGAGCGAAATCCTGAGTTGTCAAGTATCTGACTGAGCTTAAATAAAGATTCCCTGACAAAAGACTAGCTGTATTTATGGATAATCTTTCAGTTCAACGAAGCAATGTCACTCGTAATTTCATGAGAGATTTGATGATTACCACCATATTAAGTGTTCCATACTCTCCTCAATATAACGGGATAAAGAGCTACTTTTATACCGTTGAGCAAATATATAAGGAAGAAATGATTAGAAGATTGAATAAGGACTATAGACCAAGAGTGAAGCAATGTATAAGAAGTTCAAAAGAGCAGGTGGAAAGAGTTACAATAATTAATAAGGTGAATTAAGGAATATAAGAAATTTTTAAGGCTTAATGACTATATTTAATCTAATCATTAAATTATCATCTCTTAGTTATGTTTGCTTGGGGTCCTCTATTTAATATTGATTATCTGCACAGTCAGTCCCATCTGCCAATCTCTTCCTCTTTGTGATTGTCTTATTTTCTTCCTGACTCTGCAAAAGTGGTCTCCTAAACCCTATGAGTCTTGATACAATCTCAAAGGATTGATTCTGGTATTTCTATCTGCCTAGTCTTTACCTCTGTTTCATCAAGAAAATTGCTTTACCAGGTTTTCCTATAAGTATTAATCTTATTTTGTATTGCTTGAAATAAAGTGGTGTTTGAGGAGGTCCTCAAACCACTCAGGAGTAAGCTCTTTTCCATTTTGCTCAGACTGCTGAGCACCTTCGTTATAGCGCACCTTATGGACATGATCCACGACTCCTTTTATATATTCCGGCTTGACTGTACCCAGGATTGAGTAGAAGAAGACTCTCTTCGGTAATTACCCAGAATTTTAATCTATTTAGGAAGGTCTTAAGAGACTAGGTCATCTAAGATTGCATCGTTGTACAAGTTTTTGACAGAGAGCTCTTGGAAAAACGAGACATGTATGCTGGGAATCTACTATTGCTTTAATGCCTTTTTTTATCCATTTAAGATCGATCTTAAGAACGCAATTCTGATTGATTAGTAGTTTGGGAGAAACAACTTGACTAAAAAAGTTATCAATTAACAGGAATAATATTTTACGATTCTAAGTCATGTAGCGATAAATATCGTTTATAGATCTAAACCTTTAGACTAGCTCTTCACTTCTGACGAATTTCTTCTCTAGACTATAGTCTTCCATTATGTTAATTTAATTATTAAATAGTCCTTATTTGACTTTAAAATATGATTAAACTTAATTAAATAAAGGATTAGGTAAGGTTATTTTGGCAGATTTAGAAAATAGTAGGAAATAACAAATTTTTTATTTTTAAGAATGGGATTATATCAAAACATATATCACTTACTTTATGTAAGATTAGGTTATGGGGTTTGCATTTGATCAAAAATAATCTGACTTTCAAAAAGTAAAGAAGGTCAAAAATCTTTTTAAGCTTGATAAAAATTTTATTTAAATAAATTTATACTTAATTATACAATCATGATGCTTTTTAAATAAAATAAAGTGAATTAGAAAATGAATTTAGAATAATAACAATAGTAATAGTAGTAATAGCAATAATAAATCTAACAAAAAAACGTTTCATCTTCCTCTTCCTCCTCATCTTCATCGTCATCATCGAAAATCTTAAATTGTCTGCCCTTCTCACTGTGACTTCTTGAACACCCTCTTCGTTGACGTCCTCAGTCTGGCCAGGTGCAACCCCTGTAAAAATAAAATGTTAGATATGTTTTTTTAACTTACATTAATGTTGAATGACACAGAGCACTCTGATCAGACATTTTTTCAATTATTAATCTCTTTATTAAATTATTTAAAACAATTCACTTTATTCAAAAAATATCGTAAATATTATATTAATATGTGTTTTTATTAATAATTTTATCAATTATTTGCTCAAATATTAAATAGTGAAATAAAAGAAGCTTGCATATAAAACAAAGAAGTTAAATAGATTGCATTACTAGCGTACTGAGGTTAGCTCATAACAATCGGACTCCGAGAAGGATGATAGAACCTAAATTCAACAAGCTGGTCCTTTAAAAAGAAAACTTAGTTAAAATACAATAATTCCTAGTCATTCAAGTGATAAAAAGGTTGAAAAATGAATGAAGCAAAGTACAAATGTCAAGTTTGTCACAGAGTATTCGCAAATAAAAGTAATTTAAACAGGCATGCTAAAGATTGCCAAGCACTTACAAGTTAACAAGTTAAGGAAAGGAACAAGTAAAAAGAAAATAGAGCTTAAGCTTAATCTAGAAAAGCCTCTCAATCAAGTATTTCTTCACTTAGCGATACTGATGAAGACCAGGAGCGAATACCTCATTAAGCATAGGCACCTGAGACTATATTCATATCTGACGATGAACCTAAAACTTCAGGAAATATTATTATACAATAGTCTTAAGCTAACAACTAGTATCAAGGAGTGGGGGATGAATTGGGAAACTTAGTTTCGACTCTCTTAGTTACTTTTAAATAAATCGACATTTTATGATCCCGCTTCATGCTCTAATAATATAACTTGTCGAAAAGAGAAGCCCAGTCACTGAAATGGGGATGCACCATTATGCTACACTTTGCTATAAAGAAAAATTTTATAGACTAAACAATGAAATTCAATTAGTTCATTAGTAGGATTAGCAAATTAAGCTCAGCAATGAGTATGATATTCCAGAACTTGCTGCTTTTAAAGAAGTTAAAGAATTTGATAACCCTTAATTACTTAGTCAAAGCCCCTGGTCATATAGGACTAGTCTATACATTCTACCCTTACAATTTTTGCGACTACTAGAGAATGTGCTACGACCCAGTGCTAACTTAAACTTATTTATGAAAATTGATTAATGGTGTTAAGGAGATCCATAGTCTTGGATATGTCTACAATAGGTTAGACCTTCAGAATATTGTTGTAGACTCGAGCACTGAAGATTTGAGAGCTGTAAACTATGAACACTCTAATCTAGTGACTAACCTCAAGACTAAATTTTTCAAGTCTTAGAGACAATTTTCGCTTATTGTTGGGGAGTTTTCAAAAGGTGATCCCATGGTGGAAGTATACAGCGTGGCATCAATAATAGTGCACTCTTATATTAACAGGAACTTCTATGTCGATGTCCAGTCTTAAGAGAAGCTCATCGTTAATTGTGAGATTATTCACTATAGTCCTAATGCATACTAGCAGATTAAAAAAATTATTCAAGCTTTTTTCTTGACTCAAGATCTACAGTTTTGATAGTCTCATACTGAGATGAAGAGACTACTAGATAAAGTAGATTTCAGCTAAGCAAGACTCTGTTGACAATTCGTCCAAGTCATCTTAGTCAACTAAAGACAGGACCAACAGGAACAACATATGTAATCATCAGTCAACAATGCTACCCCTAATTGAATAAAAGTTCTACTCAAACATTCTTACGAACTAAAATATATAATTTAGTCATTGCATAATTGAGGTTAATATCTTCATTGATTAAGTTAATATTAATCATCTTTAACACTAAATCCCATTTTAAATAGAAGCGCGGATAAATATTCGCGCATATAAAGCGAATTAAGTGATTTGAGAGTAAGTATGAATGATTAATCAACAATTTAATTTAATATGTATAGTAAATGTACAGTGATATAGTCTTAAATAGCTCATTTTTCTCATCATCTTCAGCATCATGATCATAATAATTTGTCGATCAAATCTCGAGATCGGTGCTCATTAGGTTCCTCATGATCATAGAATCAGAAGTAGCTCATTTTAAGTTCCATCAGTTGAAATCTTAGGCACATCTCGATTTAAGAAGGATTTTTTGAGCATCGTTGTGAAGGTCAGGTGTCCAATTTAACCTTTGATTTTTTAATAATTTTGAGATTATAAGTTAAGTTGTTAGGTCTGATTAAAACAATGTTTGTTTTAATGCTTTAAGATTAATGATTAAACTAGTAGGTTTATTATATAGAGAAATTTAATTAGTGAGATTTTAATTACATTTAAATTTAATGTGATTAATTAAAGCTCAGACCTAACAACTTAACTTATAATCTCAAAATTATTAAAAAATCAAAGGTTAAATTGGACACCTGACCTTCACAACGATGCTCAAAAAATCCTTCTTAAATCGAGATGTGCCTAAGATTTCAACTGATGGAACTTAAAATGAGCTACTTCTGATTCTATGATCATGAGGAACCTAATGAGCACCGATCTCGAGATTTGATCGACAAATTATTATGATCATGATGCTGAAGATGATGAGAAAAATGAGCTATTTAAGACTATATCACTGTACATTTACTATACATATTAAATTAAATTGTTGATTAATCATTCATACTTACTCTCAAATCACTTAATTCGCTTTATATGCGCGAATATTATTCCGCGCACAAAACAAATCTGGGTTTGTTTATATATGTAATTATAGTCTTAATATTATATTTATCATTGACATTTATATTATTGGCATCTATTTCTATATGAATTCTAGATAAGTTGTATTCTCAGAAGAAAAGTTATAAATTTCTTCTTTAAATAATATATTTATGAAGTTTCAATGATAAATTGTTATTATAGTATAGCAACTCTATGTTATATAAAAAATGACTAAGTCTTAAGTGAGAAAACTAAATAATTGATTTAAATATTTTGACATTTAGATTGATTAATTCATCTAATTTTTTACAATTCTTGAATCATGGGGAATCAATCAGATGTCTTGAGAGAAAATCATTTTATTTTCTGGTACAAATGGTGATGATAATAAATCCTTCAAGATTATAATCATTTAAAGTAAAATATTCTTGTCTTGTGTCTATTAAAGTAAGAGTGAAGAAATAAGTGTAGCAAATGTCAAAGAGCCATCATGAATTTAATACATACTCAGAAACAAAATAGTTATGTTCGTAGACTTCTATGGCATAAATATATAGTGATTCTCTTTGATTTTCGTACTATCAAAGATTTAAGCAACTTGGTTACTATTTAAACATTCTCTTACTAAAAATCTTTATTTCAAAAAATTAATGCCATACAGACAATATTTAATTTAATACTTAATTATATTATTCAAGAACCAAAGGATAAATTTAAATCTAAACTAAGAAGGGGACGAAGCTATTTAATACGGGGTCATATCAACATCCTATGTGTCTACAGAGCTACTCTTGCAAATGGCATATGGCAAACTAAAAGAAATTAACTTATTTTATTACCCAAAAATAAAATTTACTTTTTTAAGATTAATTTTTGTATTAATTAATTGTGATTTGTTTGAACGTAAAAGTACTGTGATTTTAATTTTGTTTATCATTTAAAATTAAGAAAAAGTAAATCTTTATGTATTCAATTACTTATTGTTAATAATAATTTACATTCAAATTCATTCTCAATCATTTTCCCCCACTTTCATCACAATTTTAATGAATGTGTTGACTTTCTTCTTATCCCTATTCTTTCTATTCCTTGTCATTTAATTTAATCTTTCTATAGCCATAAAAGTTTTAGCATTTACTAGAGAAAGAATTAAAATTTGCCTCAAAAGATTATATAAGTTAAATTTTAAACATTAAATTACGATGTGAAACTCATTTCAAATTGGAATAATTCGAATTAGTTTTAAGTATCACATTAATATTGTTTTTACTAAATAATAAATGAATCTACCTTAGGTAAAGATATTTAAATTAGAGTACTCAATAGGAGTGAAATTATTAATATAAAAAAAATAAAAAGATATAAAACCCAAAAATGATAAATTTAAATGCATCTCGAAAGTAAATTATAGTTTTTATAAAATAAAGCACTAAGGTTTTTGCTAGATATAATAAGCGAAGTAAAGTTGTTTAGGATCTTCAAAACTATGACATTTTCCTTATTCAATGATGACTGTGAGGTTGTGCATGAACAACACCGTGAGCACCATAAACACTATGATGGTGTATATCAGCTTAAAAACCACTTTAAAGAACTGCCTTGACAATTTGTCCTCTCAAATCAGCCATATGCTCAATGATATTATTGAAAGTCTTGGTTTGTTCTTAATGATTTCTGCCTTGAGTTTGACAAACTTCTTGTAGACAGTTTCAACGTTCTCAGCCAATTCCTCCTCAGCATAAACTGCCAATAACAAGTATCTGTTTGACAAGCAGTTTATCTTCTCTTTGACATAGGAACGAGGTTGATATTCTCAGAGGTAAATGCAACCCTCTCTAAATATCCAGCTTGTTCTTTTTCTTCATTGATTCTAGAGTAAGACTCTGAAATAATGGCAATAAAGAGATTAAACATGATAATCATGTTGAACACTGTGCAGAGTAAGAACAGTGCTCACATGTATAGAACTGCTAAATCACCAAAGGCAGAAATATCAAAGTCTTCAAGTGCCATTCTGTAAACTTAAACGATAGAGCCAGAATAGCCTCATATATATATTCCACAGTGTTGCTAGTATTTATGTTGTACATGGCATTTCCGAAGGCAACGTATGCCAGTAATAAAATGAACAGGAAGTGTCTCATGTCTACTACGACCTAAATGATGATTCTTTTGATATAGCCTGTAGTCATGAAGATTCTTAGGAAGTAGAGCATTTTAAGCCAGATTATCAGACTTATAGTGGCTTACATCGAGGGTTCATTCGTTGCTATGGTTTAGTTTGATTTCTCGTCGAACAAGCAATTCATAGATAAATGAGGTGTGTATTATTATTAAAATACATATGAAATGGAAATTTTAGATAAAATAAATAATTATAACTGCCTGTAATTAGGAGTGTTCGTAATAGAAATTAGATTTAAAATAATTATGATCAAATTAATTAAATAAATAATTATATATAATTAACTGTATACATTATGCAAAGTGTGCAAAAATATAATAATACAAAGTATAGGGCAGTATGTGTGCAAATATTCGAAATTATATTAATTAAATATATAAATATATATGATGGTCTCAATCGGTGACTGCACAGATACTGTAAACAATAAGAGAGTGTGAACCTCTGTTACTAATGGCGCCACTTGTTTGGATAAATGTTCTGCAGATTCCACTCATGGCAGTGACGATGTCTGTATCGGTAAGTTTATTCGCACATCATACTTACATGTTTTTAGATAATATGGACCCAACAATCACTAATAAAGAATAGGCAACTGACCAAACCAAATCAGTTCGTAAAGATGATACATACTCATGGACTCTTACTGCAGCTGATGATGATGATTAAGATACAGTTACACTCACAATCAAAAAAATCACCAAGAAAACTCCAGTTTAAGGTGATGAACCAACTCTAGAAGATATCGTAAATGAATGATGGTTATACATCACTGGTCTAGCTGCGTCAACAGACGACTTCACTATTGAATTTAAGGATTACGTAGATAACGGTGAAGAAATTGTGCTCGACGATACTATTGTTTACGATGCAGAGCTTGAAGCTATCGACTCATTAGGCCGTACTGCTACATACACAATAGCTCTTACTCATACCGCAAAGAAGACCATCATATATATTTATATATTTAATTAATATAATTTCGAATATTTGCACACATACTGCCCTATACTTTGTATTATTATATTTTTGCACACTTTGCACAATCTGTACAGTTTAATTATATATAATTATTTATTTAATTAATTTGATCATAATTATTTTAAATCTAATTTCTATTACGAACACTCCTAATTACAGGCAGTTATAATTATTTATTTGAATTGATTTATTTATTTTATCTAAAATTTCCATTTCAAATTATTTTAATAATAGTCCTTATTACCCAACAGGACAAGATAAGAATCTTCAACAGCGATTTAGGATGACTAGCTTTGGCATTTATAACTGTTGTTCTTTTATTCCGATAGAATAGCTTTTAGTTCTAGAGGAATACGCCAGGAGGAATATTCTCGGTACCAAAGGAAATTAGTGTCATCATTTACCAGCATCGAAACAAGGGCAAGAAATGGTTAATTGGAGAGAGCGCGTGATCCTTGGTTGATGCCCTAGACACCTGAGCTTGCAGAAGGTCTTATACTGAAACTGATTCTGGTTTTGGTCATCCCCTCTAAGAACTCACGAATCACCCATACTCATAGCAACTTCTAATCCATTAGCATTTGTATTTCAGTTTTAGCTTTGCCTGGAGAATACTTATCAGTGAAGAAGACTAGTGACTGATACGTCTTTTCTATCCTTACAAGGCCTCATTGTATTTATACCCACAAATTCCTCTGCAACACTGATCCTGTAAGTTTGGCAAGCTTTAAGTAATAAAATTTTAATAGGCCAATTAGCCAATTAGCCAATTAGCCAATTTTAGCCCAAGTCCCAATAATTAAAAGCTAAGACACTCTATTTAAATTATAATTAAATTAAATAATTAAACATTTAAATCAGCAATAGAGTCAAATTCAGTTCAGAGAAAGGGTCCTCAACCACAGAAACAGCAGCAAGCACCACTGAGCAAGGGAGGGATCTACAAAGTGCTAGACATCTTTGTCTCGAAGTTTATCAGGAACCTTCCCAGCCAAGGTTATGTTTGAAAAAGACCCCCGTAAGAATTCTGTGTGCCAATTTAACAATCTTAGCTAATTTTTGCTAATGACCGAACCAGAGTCGAAATATTTATCAGTGAGTAATGTCAGGGCTCCACGACCACCACGACTGGAGCATCTACTCTGGTTCACGTTCAGGTTGGAACATGGATGAAGGAATCAGTTCAATTGATGATGAGGACTCAGACAGCAGTTCCCAAGATTCACAAGGCTTCAGCGCCAATTGAAACTCTCAGAAGATGGCAGTTCTACACCAAGTAGGAGGGAGGATTGCAGCAGGAGATCGATGAGAGCTAGAGCGCAGCAGACGAAGATTAGCTTGAGAACGGCTAAATTCGTGATGATGGTTATGACTTGAGACATTGAATCTATATGCTTAGCTGGATGACAACCTAATAGATAACTTCAGGACTAAAGATTAAATATATATATATTCAACTATTTTATTATTATTTAATAATTTAACATTAAAAAAATTCGCTTGAATTTTACTCTTGGGGTTTTAGCTTGATATTACTTTTTAAAAAAATTAAAAATAGTTAAGTTTATTCAACTATAAATTATCATTACTATTAATATTGCTCATTAATTTTATTTTAAAAAATTCAATGATATTTAATACTGTAAATATAAATACTTGAATCAATAGTATAGATATTGATTGAGAAAAAGAATGATTGATTAATATAGATTTCTCATTAATTATTGTAGTTAATTTTATCGCATATCATATTTTAATTATCTATAGCTAAATTATAGTATAAAAATTATTTAATGAAGATCTATTATAGATATGAATATTATTTCAAAATGAAATTAAATTTATGTAAATTAATAAAAAAAGTTTAGTTTATGAAAAAAAATTAGCATTAATATTTATTGTTTTCAGAACAAAGGCATTTTTAAGAGCTAATATTGTATTGTCAAAATTTTCAAATTAATTTTTGATTATTTGCACATTTATATAGTTTTACTTATTTTGTTATTATTTTATCTCCTAATTTAAAGATTAATTACATATAATATTTATTTTTCTGATTATAAAAGGGTATTTTATTAATTACTTAAATTTTCATTTAATATTCTTTTTATCGATGAATTTAAAGTTTAAATAGTATATATTGCTTAAGAGATATTCTTTACAATGATTCCTGAATAAGTTTGAAATTTAGATATTATACAAAACCTCATAAGAATTATTTTTAAGAGATTTAGGAGAGCAAATTAGTTACAAAAATAAAGTGAGATTTTATTAATGATTTTAATTATTTGACCTTGCAGAAAGAAGGCAAATAAATTTCGAAAAAATATCCAAGCCTTGCAATCATCTTCACTCCTAACCGAAATATTTTAACTAACAAAGCCTTCCAAAGGATGTTGTAACTCGAATTAATTTGATTTGTGACAACAATCAAGGAGGAAATAATGAAAACTCTTGCCAACCCTACCGCTGCTGAGATTTTTGTCTTTGTCAATTCACAGTGAATAGCTTTAATAACCCGATTAGTATTGGAGAAATTATATTATTGTCGGCTATAAAGGTTCTCGACTCACTAATGAAGGCTGAGCGCAAACTGCTTCTTACATATAAAATATAGGAAATCTGACTCATGGCCGGTATGTTCATCTATACAGAGAAATCCTAGAACTTGGCTACTATTAGTGATATTTATGATGATCCGATTGAACAACACCTTCTGGATTTAAATCAATTAGCCTTATAACTCCATACTTACTCTCAGGGCCTCAGTATAGTAGATAGCTTATTTGTTTATTAATATTTATTAATCTAATTTGTTTATGTTCGAAATACAAATTTAATTTTGATTTTTCTACCTTATAACCTAATTCATAATCAATCTATTCCTTGAAAGTTATTTGTAGTTTCAACATACTTATTTTTTATTTTAAAATTTTTAATTTATGATTGCTTCTAATATTTTTAATTATTATCTTAATCCTCTTGAGAAATATCATTTATTGTTCTCTAAATTTTTTTAGTTATTCTTCTCTTTTGTTA
This sequence comes from Oxytricha trifallax, assembly GCA_000711775.1. Lineage (NCBI taxonomy): Eukaryota > Ciliophora > Spirotrichea > Sporadotrichida > Oxytrichidae > Oxytricha > Oxytricha trifallax. Next base: position 14,078 of record ARYC01011411.1, read on the forward strand.
GGTGATTTTTACTTCACTATTTTGAAGTTTTTTTATTATTATTGTTACTTTAAGTTTTTTTTTATGCAAATTTTGTACTTAAAAGTTATAATCCCATGATGATCAACATTTTAAATTGAATAATTTAAATAACGCATCTGAATTATTAAATATTAAGCACCAGAATGTTAATATTTATTTCTATGATCATCTTATATTAATGATATTGCTCATTTACCTTGTTTTCCTCATTATTATACATTTCCCAGGTACTCATTCATCGAACTTCCAAATACTAGATTCAAAGTTATATATTTAAAAATAGGGCGAGCCCTGTTTTGTTCTGCTCTTGCTCTTGAGTTGCATCAGTTCTAGACCTATTAGATCTCTAAAACTAGGAAGTGCTGTTTCTGCTAGTAAATTTTTTGTTTTAGTGTTATTATTTTGAGGCAAGTTGAAATTGCCAATTTAACTGGATATTCTTCAAAATCTTTGTGAGAATTTATATCTTGATATTCATTAGAAAAACAAATTGATAATCGCTTTTTTTGGTGGCATAGAAAGAGATTGTTAAAAATAAATAATAATTTTAAGAATTATCTATTTTATTATACAATTACCAAATAAGTAATAGATATCAGATCCATTAATATGGTAGGATGCTTCTTATTTAAAGTTTTATAAAAAGTAATAAAAAGAATAATATGGAGATGTAAAACTTAGAAATTTAAAAATAAAAATTAAGAGTCTCAGTATATTAAATCAATTAGAATTATGAAGCTATTTTTTATAGTTGCTGCATTAGAGATTCTTAGCTCTTTCAATCAATTTTTGAATCTCAAGATACTAATTTTTTTATATAAATTTTTGTATTCAAATGTTTAAAAATTTCATTCATGATACATCAGGTAGAGCACTTATTTTGATATTTTTCAATATATAAATATATATTTAATATAATTAGAAGATCTAAACTTATTCTTATTATATCAATATTAGTATTAACTAAGTCAGTATAAATTTGAATAACTTTTAATATTTATATACTTCGACCTTCCTTTATATTTATTTTTAAAAAATTATATTTTATTTAAAATACTTTACCAATACTGCGAAAAGGTGAATAATATATAGAAATACATCACGATTTATTCTTTTATTTAAATTTATAAGTAGCAGGGTTTTGGTCTTTAGATTTATAGTTTTATATAACTACACTCGTGACTAATAAATAATAATCTATTTTTTTAATTTTAATATTAATATTGTTAAAAATATTTTTAAAAACTTCTTCACTTCATTAATATATAAAGTGCATTTTATATAAAAATATTAACATATAAAAACCCAAAGCAATTATTTACAAGATTTGAATGACGATTAAAATTAAATCAGACTAAATGCTTTAAACTAAATATTCATTACTTCACTTCACAATTTCTATATTATTTCTCTCAAAGGCTTTAGGTAGGCTGCCCTTTCGCTGTCTAAGTCTATGATCACCTTTTCTTCTTCGTCCTTTGGTCTGAATATGATGCTTCCTTCGCCAACGACTACACGGTATCCTTGGTGAGAGCGGCCTTAAACCTCTGCATGGACTTAAAGGCGATATGGTGGGAACTTTGCATGAACCGACCAAATTCTTTTTCAATCGCTGAATGATGGTGTTTCTTCTCTGCTTCATAAATGCTCCCGCCTTCTTCCTGACATCGTTCTGATTGTACTAGATGGCTTCTTGTCTATGTCGCTTTCCACAGTATTCTGAAAATTTTTATAAAATAGTCCCAAGGGCTTGGTCTTTGCTCCCAGGTAGGCCAGCGATCATTCAAAACCCCAAAACCCCTTAGTGAGGTATATAAGTGCTTTGATTTGTAGGGTATAGTTGGGGTCTTATTGGGGTTAGTAGAGAAATTAGGCCAATTTTCAAAATGAGAAATAGAAATTTGCGATATTTAGGGTCTATTTATGATGAGAAGTATTTAGATTTACTGCTTAAGCTTAGGTATGGTACGAGTATTAATATAGACTAAGTCAAACCAGCACTAAATTATGCAGCTATTGCAAAGCTCTTACACAAGAGTGCCTCAACTGTTAGGTATCACTGCATGTTAGCTGTTTAGCATTTTAATTCTGGTACTTGAAAACATCCAGTAAGTAAATAAAAGTTCACTCAGACCCATATTGACTACCTCTGTGACTCAAAGACTTTAAATTATTGGGCTCACTTTCCTCTTGACGAACGAGCTGTCATGTTTCATCGCAAGTTTCCTGACATGCGTATCTCTCCTTAGACTATAGCTAATATCTATAGAATAAATGGTATTACTTTCAAGACTGTCAACAGAGTGAAGAGAGTAATTGATTTTACAGTGCCATTTTATAGTAATAATTTAAACTATATATATGATTAAATGCAGAGTGCTATTACTAATAACATCAAGTTCATACACGCTGATGAAGCTGTATTCACCTTCAACACCTTTATAAATAAGTCTTAGTATAAGAAGTATGATAATATGAAGTCTATGATTAAAAAGTGAAGGTAGTCACCCATGCAATTTTAGCTGGTATAAGTGAAGATTCAGGTTTAGAGAGTTATGTTATTCATCCTCGCTCTATTAAGCGAGAGTAGTACATAGAGTTCCTACATAAGCTGAGAGATAAATACAACGATTAAGAGATCATCCTGTTTGTAGACAACCTCTCAGTTCATAAGACTAAGGAGTCTAAGAAAGCTTATGAAGAGTTAAACATTACTCCTGTATACAATGTTACTTATAGCCCATAATTTAATGGAATTGAATTCTACTGGAGTTAAATCAAGACTCACTACAAGAAGCTGCTGCTGTACATCTTATGCATGACTTGCCTATCGATACGGTGGACTTGATTAAAAGTAGCTGTAAGAGAGTGAGTGTAGATAAGACAACAATTTGTGCGAGAGAGGGAAGAATGAATGTTTATAAATAAGTTTTAGATTTAAACGAATGAATATATTCACATATTAAATTGGCTCATAAAAGGGTTTGGCTTCTCTTTCTTCTCATCTTCTTATGGCTTGATTGGGCCCATATTTCTTCTCTTAGTGCCAGCTCCTCCATCTATGTTCATTTCATCTGGTTTTAGACATCTTTATAAAGCCTCTTGCTCACCTCATATAAATTGTCTACGACTTTCTTTCTCTGTGAACCTTTGCATGCTCTTTCATAAGATATATACCAGTGCCAGATTTTCCTACAAAGTTATATGTCAATGCTTACTTGAAAGATAAGGATGCTTCTTAATTTCTTCAAGCCAAGCTGAGCTTATTAGAATGCCTTGCTTTTTATAGTCTTCAGGAGAAATAGAGTAGCGTTTTTTGTGAGCTTCTTCAATGATCTCTCTGAGGTAACTCTCTCTTAAAGTGCCAAGAACTCCAAGAAGAAGCTCCTTTCTGGAAGCTTGTTAGAGAGTTGTTTCTTGGTAGGAGGATAAACTACCAACTCTTCATCTTTCATCGCATCCTCGTAGAGATTAGTGACTGAAATGTCTGGGTAGTTTGGTATATCTATCAACTTTATTTCACTGTTTTTGAAGGCTTTCTTCTCATCGCAGAGTATAGCTTTTAAGAATGAAATTTTGGTACCTTCCATCGTTGGAAGGAATAAACCCACTATAGTATATGATTAAGTATATGTCACATGCTTACCATGCTAAGTGAGGTATCGATAGAGATCTTCCTTGCTTCTAAATCTTGAGATCATTTCTTAAGCTTCAAGCCTCTTCATTGCAGTACTTATAGATTCCATCCTTGTTCCTTCTCTTCTTATTGAATTTCAAATTACAATATATAGAGTTCTGGATCCTACTATTAAAAATCTTAGTATTAAATATGGGCATCTTATAGGAGGTCAACCTGGTAAGGATACGTGGAGAAAGCTGGCAGAAGCTGTAACAAACTTCAGAGATGGAGCTCCATTTTTATCAATTTTGTTCCATTAAATTAGTACTAAATTTGTTTAAATTTAATTAGTATCGGTACTAAATCTGTTTAAGTTTAATTGGTACCAATTTAATAGTACCAAAACTTAATTAGTAACTAGTTTTAATCCAGTGAAGTTTTAATGGAAAAGTTCCAATCTGGTATAAAACTTAATTGGTACCAGTACCAACCTGAACTTTATCTGAGTTGGTACCAGAATCAAAATTATTAAGATAAAATTACGAAAATTATACTTATAAACTGAGTATAATTATGAAGTCTTAGAGCTTAGATCAAACCATCATTAATGCTGTTGCAACTCCTATTTAGTCCAGATATAGCTATTGAGGTTTTAAGAGCTTTATAATAGAAATTTAAATTTGAATTTAAACATGGCGGTCAACTTAAATCGTAGAGCGGCACCTTTAGGAGCAGGTCAATCAATGCTCAACTTTGGCTC
>ARYC01011412.1:0-17010 GCA_000711775.1 Oxytricha trifallax
ATAACTCTCTAACCTAATGTCTATAAATTTTCATATAAATATTCTACTTAGCTTATAGAATTGTCTATCAAAACATAATTCTAAATTTTTCAATATATTTTCACCCAAGAGAGAAAACCTCGAAATCCACTTTTTCGAACCCCCTCATAATCAAAAAGTTGTACTGTGATTGAAAAAGGAGTATATCTTCGTTCAGAGTGATAGATAAGTGATGAGATCTGAGTTTTAACTTTGGAATTGTGTCCGGAGTTTGTGTCCGGAATTTGTGTCCATTTGGAAATGTGTCCATTTGACTAGAGGTGATGTTTGTTACAATGTAACAAACATCAAAAAATTGGTCGAGTACCTGCAAAGAAATGAAATTATCTCATGCAGCGATTTTTTTTTTCATGACTTGACTCTAGAAGGAATAATGTAGATCAAAACATGAGCTACATGTTCCATCCTACTCATAATTCATGGAAAAATCACTCAGAGAGATATTTCGATTTTAGTGAAAGTCAAAAAAAATTCATATGATTTCGTGTATTTTAACAATAAAAATGTGTATGAATTTCCTGATGAAAGACTCAAAGAAGATAAAATGTAGACCTTGATTAAATGCACAAAAAACTTATTTAGACCAAGTCCTCAAGTAATTTGGTTGAAGAGACAAGAAAGGAAGAAGTTTGGGGCAGAGAAATATTTAAAATCGATTTTTCTCGATGGGGTAAAATTTTTTGTGAATTCTTCAAGAATGAAAGTTAGTCGTTAAATTTTTCTCTACATCTTATACTTATAAAATTTTTTCATAGCTATTTTTTATAGAGAGATATTAATTTATCAGGAGTTAAAAATTTTAAAAGTTAAATTCAAAGGGTCTACAGTTAATATATGATAAATCTAATTTGATCTATCAATGAGCAAATTATTGGCTGTTAAAATATATCAAATTCAAATCAATATCAGTTAAAACGATAATATAAAAATCAAAAAATACAATTTCCCATATTTAATTAATAATTTAATTTTATTTTTGTAATTTACCATTTTAAATCTATTTTGATAATAATAGAAAATAAATGGCAACAAGTGTGTGGGAGACAGAGAGGAGGAGAAAGTTAGAAATGAAATTTCAATGTAAGCAGAGTAAGTTGAAGTATATTTTTGTGAGAAGTGTGAAAGAGACTTTACTCATAAATCTAGCTGGTACAGGCACATGAAGGTCCATAAGGAAGCTAAGCCTACTGTATACTTAAAGCACGACAAAGTTGATGGAAAGTATGATTGCTTGAGTGCCACAAACAGTACTCTCACACAAGAGACTTAAAGAAACATCTTTTAAAAGCCCACAAGAAAGAAATAGAAGTTGAAGATTAAGACACTCAACTGAAGTTGCTCAACAAAAGAAAAGCAAGGGAACCTCTTTAAGCTGCTTAGCTTTAACAAGCAAGCGAATCAGAGTATTTGAGGATTGGACGCATCCTCTTAGCATCAGAGGTCACTAAAATCATGATTAAGATATAATACAAGAAAATTCCAGTACTAGCATAGATTGATTTAGATACTTCTCTCTAAAGCTACCTAATTCTGGAGGACTCCTAAGACAAGAAAGTTATTAAGGATCATCAGTATGCTTACAAGGTATATCCTTTCAACTATCTCCTTAGTGATGATAAATATTAAATGGAGTTTACTAATGAGAATTAAGTACTCACTCAGGCCAAGTTTAAAGAATGCAAATACTTAATAAAGCTAGATGCTGTTCTCCTAGCCAAAGATCATGTGGCTTTCAGACTACCAATCTTTGAGATGACACTCAGAGATTTCATAACTGATCAAAGAAATCATAGATAGCTTGCATTAATATCAACCTAAGCTATACAAGGTATCAAAGAGCTTCATAAGTTAGGCTTTGTTCACAGAGATCTCAAGCCTGAGAATATAATGTTGAACTTTTCACCAGTAACAGTAACAATTATTGATTTCAACAGAGCCTTAAGAGTGGAAGTATCAAGACTTAGAAGTGTAATGGGAACTCCAGGTTATTATCCAGAAAGAGAAGACTGGAGAGATGGAGGTTTACAGTGGGATGTGTGGGCTTTAACAGCAATAATAATAGAGTGCGATATGCCTCGCAACGATTACTACTCTACCAGGTGCGAGAAGGATGCAAGGCAAAGAATAAAGCAATTTATTGAAATAACAAGAGTGTCTCAATCAATGAAGCAAATGGCAGAGTCAATAATAATAAAACCAAACTCAAGATCATACATATCAATATAGTAGATAGAGTTGTGGTTAAGTAAGATAAACTTCAGACCACTCCCCCATGATCCAAAAGTGCATTTTGAGTGATTAAATTAAATACATTTACTATAAATTTCACATAAAAACCTATTAATAACCCCAACCCCTAACAAATTCCCTACAAATCAAAGCACTTATAAACCTCATTAAGGGGTTTTGGGGTTTTGAATGATATTGGGTGCAAAACTTCGTGACTCAGGCTCGTTAAGGTTATGACATCTATGTGAGGGCACGAAACGGTCATGATTGGCTATAGCCACGAAGTTGGTGCCTCGAATGCGCGCAAGCGAGGGAGGTTGTGATAGTTTAGAAGGTTTGATTGATTTAAACTTAAACTTAAAAGTGAAATATGTAATAGTTCGTTTTTAAAGCTAATATAATCAATTACACTCTCTTCGTCGCGATTCTTGCTGTCTTTTGCCACTCTTCGTATGTTGTCAATTGTTGCTAACATTTGCTTCAAACGAAGCCGTGCTTGATACTGCTGCACCACTGCTTGACGCTGAAGATCCAGAACTTATACACGTCAGTCTTGGTCATGGCTTTCAGAATCTGCGAGAGCCGCTTCACGAGGTGGATCCTATAGAGTGTTAGGTGTACAATGCTTACTTGCTGTCTGATTGCTCCTATCGAAGGTGCCTCTTGATGTACGAGAACCACTGCTCGATTGGGTTGAGCCAGGGCGAGTATTCGGCTTTAAATAGCACTGTCACCTTGAACTTTCTGGCTGTAGCCAGCACCTATGAATACTTGTGAATGACTGAGTTGTTCATGGGCAGCACGATCCTCTTCTACGCGAAGTCCTTGTCAGTGCGCAGCTGGCGCAGGGTGTGATAGAGGAAGTTCTAGAACAGCTTGGAGTCGAACGCGCCCTCGATGTCCTGACTCGAGATCAACCTGTCCTTGGTGATGGCTAACACGAAACTCATTGAGAACTGCTGCCGCTTGGTAGTCTTATTCGCGATTGAGAGATTCCTTGCCAAGACCTCATGCTTGCCTAGTCGTTGGTTGGTTTGTTCGCGTACCAATGCAATGGGAGTGTACTGCTATTGCGATTCGATGCAACTACTACCAATATTCACTGTAGCTGCTTCTATAGCTTACCTGTTTAACTTGTTTCTAAACTTTTTATAAGATAGCATAAATTAGAAGAAATTACTTACTTTACTGTGTATTCTCTCTGATTTAGCTGCTGCTCCCACACATACTCGATAGCTGTAGACCTTTAGGAGTGATTGGAATCCTGCTTCTATTACCTGCAACGCCAGAAACTTCGCTGCCCTTACGTTAGGTGGATTCCAACCTGAGGCTGGCCAGGTTCTGAAGCAATGGAGCGAGCGTCGACGACGATTTGAGAGGGGTTTCTGGCTAGCTGCGAGCCTTCTTGGAGGAGCTGCAAATTCTGATGACGTCGAAGCGCTTCTGCAGCGATGCGTGCTGAGCACTGTCCTCAGGGGCTTCCAGGATAGGTGACAGCTGAGTGTGTCTCTGATTACGACGATTTTTCACAGGAGTGCAGCAATGCTCTCCCCTCTCGGACCCAGGATACGCTGTTACTAAGTGTAAGATTTCCAGCTTAACTTTGCAAAGACTTATTTCGAGTTTGGACTCTGGAGAGCGGGTGGAAAACTTCCAGGTGCTTTTCCTGTTCTGGAGCTTAGGCTGGTCTAGTCGTGCTTACTGGCGATTGAACTGCTCTCATCGCAACTGGTACCTCTTGAGCCATGTTGGGCGCTATATTCGACAAGTCAAGCGGAAATAGCGAAGCTTACCTGGGGTCGTGAATCTTGGCTTTTTAGGTCATTTTCTTTTTAAATCTAAATTTGATTTTGAAAAAGTGCCATACTTACTTTTCCATTTTGAGCCTACTTTCGGTCCTCGATGTTTTCATCCATGCATGTTTCTCTGTTAGGGTAGCCAGCCATTGCTATAGTCGATCACGTTGTTGGTGACAAGGATCTCAGTCTTGCCAACTGCAGGGGTCAGGGAGGAGTCGTTCTTAGTTGTTTTATCGTGAAGAGCAGCAGCATTGAAGCTCCATTGCTTGGTTGGCAGGTAATCGCTCATGAAGTTCGATTAATCGACTGAAATGATCACTGCATCCTCCAAGAATAGCTGCACAAGCAGCCTCGACACCCAAAGCAGCTTCTCGTTGAACGCTGGTCCCTATACTTCACGTTCGAGTTCTGGGCCTTGCCGAATCGAAGGTGAAAACTTTCCTTCAGAACCTTCAAGAGAGTGGCCACGCTCGGCACTGTAAGATCCTTGAATTCCTCTACTTAACCTTGATTCTCGAGTAGTTTAAGATGCAGGCGCCAGCCAGTGACCTTGTAGATGCCTGTTTATTCGAGAAAAGCAGCAATCGCCTTCAGCAACAGCGGGTTGCTCCGCGTATTCTTCCTCCCATTCTTCAGCTTTGGCTTCGGATTGAGCACCAGGTGCTCTACCTCATACATGAACTTTTTCGATTTCTTTGTACACGAATCGCCTATCCACGCCCATCTCGAGCGCTTTGTCTTTAGGTTTTATGCCCTCTACCTTGTAGTGCTGCACGTCAGCGATCAAAACCCCAAAACCCATGAAGTAGTTTGATTGAGTTTTTGATTAATAAAAGTAGACTATTAGTGCATACTTTATTAGGGTTTTAATAGGGTTTATGTAGGGGTTTAATGTTTAAATATAAGTAATTTAAGTGAGTATATGCGAGGTTTGGGGTAATTTTATGACAGTGAGTATATAAATTTATTCTTTAAATTGCGTTATGGATGCGATGAATATGGTGATCAACTCAGGCCTATTCTTAATTATAAATCTATAGCAAGGCTGCTTCATAAATCTCCTGCTACTGTAAGGTCTCACTGTCTATCATGATTGAAATTAAAGAGATAGCAGTTAATTCTAAGCCTAAGAGATCCTTAAAATTTTAGCAGCATCATATTGAATATCTTATTAATGATAAGACTCTTAAATACTGGGCTCATTCTCTCTTGCTTAGAGAGCTGTGATGTTTCATCGCCAATTCCCTGAGCTTTATTTCCCTGCTTAACCCATAGCTAACATATTCAATAAGAATGGAATATCTTACAATACAGTCAATGTATTAAGAGAGTGATTGACTTTACAGTTCTATTTTATAAGACTAATTTAAATTATATATTATATTAAATGCTGAGGGTTTAAGAGCATAATATAAAGTTAATTCACGCTGATGAGGCAGTATTTACATTCAATAACTTTATATCAAGGACTTGGTACAAGAGATAGAGCAACATAGAAGTATATGACTAAAAGGTTAAGGTATAAACTCATGCTATTCTTGGTGGAATAAGTGAAGATAGTGGCCTCGAGACTTATGTTATTCACCCTCGTTCTATAAAGACTGAATAATACATTAAGTTCTTGCAATAACTCAGAGACAAGTAAGCTGACTAAGAGAATATTCTGTTCGTTGATAACTTGTCTGTTCATAAAACTAAAGAATAATACAAAAGATTAAGCATAACACCTATATTTAATGTTCCTTACAGTCCTCAGCTCAATGAAATTGAAATATATTGGGGGTTATTGAAGGGCCACTACATGAAACAACTACTCTATCACTTGATGCACGATGCTTAAAAATAGACACAGTAGATTCTATTTAGAGTGCTGCTAAAAGAGTCAGCGATGATAAAGCAAAAGTATGCGCAAGATAAAGGATATTTTTTGTAAATAAATAAGTTTAAGATTTAAAAGAATGAATAAGTTCACATATTAAATTTGCCGGTAAAGGGATTTGGCTTATCTTTCTTTTCTTCCTCTTAAGGCTTGCTTGTTCCCATGTTTCTTCTCTTAAAACCAGCCCCTGCATCTATGTTCATCTCGTCTGGCTTTTATAAATATTTGAAGAGCCTCTTACTCAATTCATGTTTTACTTGGCACTTTCTCTCTCTGTTTAATTTGCTGCGCTCTTTCATCAAGTATATAGCAGTTCCAGGTTTTTCTATAAAGTTAGAAGACTAAGCTTACTTGAGATGAATGGATGCTTCTGTAGTTCCTAGAGCCAGGTGTCGCTTATTTTTATTCCTTGCTTCTCTTTTTCTTCAGGAGAGATGCTGTAGCGTTTCTTGTGAGGTTCTTATATAACTTCAATTAAGTACTCAGGTTTCAGAGTTCCAAGGACGCCAGAGAAGAAGTTTCTCTCTGGCAACTTATTAGAGAGCTGTAGCTTTGATGGAAGGTAGAGAGCTACGTCAGGATCACTCATAACATCGTCATATAGATTTATCACTGATATTTCAGGGTAGTTAGGTATCTCTTTCATCCTGATTTCATTATATTTTAAAGCTACTTCTCATCTCTCAGTAAGGCTTTTAAGAATGAGATTTTAGTTTCCTCTTATGTCGGCAAGAACAATTCAACTATAATAGAATTATTAATTTTACTTAATAACTTATCTTGCTATACCAAATATCTATATAGGTCCTCTTTACTTCGAAATTTTCCTATTAAATCTTGAGATTAAATTCTCTTCATTGCATCATTCATAGACTCCATCTTGCTTCCTCTTTCGAGAAATGTTAATGAATTTAAAATTATGGATATCCATTCTAAGTCTATTAAAATCTTACTACTAAATGGGAGGAACTACTGGAGGTCAACCTTAAATGATATGAGGAGAAGCATTGAAAAACTTGCTCCAAGTTTCACAGATTGATTTCCATTTTTATCAATCTATCTCCATTAAATTGCTCCTAATAATGTTTAATTATATAAGGAGGTCCTCAAAATTAAGTTCAAACTTTATTAAGAATAAAATTTTAAGGTTAAAACTTAATTAGGAGCATTTTAAATTTAAAAATGTTTAAAAACTTTACCTCCAAATTAAGTTCAAACTTGATTTAAAGCACCTCCTAGAGAAACAAAACTCCATTAGCAGTATTTTAATTTACTAAAACGTATAAAATTCTCAAAAAATATGTCAACTTACAGTCTTCTATAGTTATTTAATTTTCTTACCTCTCACCAAAGAATCTACCAGAGTGTCTTATACTCGACTATTATAGTTTATCAAGGTATATTTTATCATTATTATAATAAAATATATCAGCAAACTAAAATGAGCGCTACCCTATTGAGAAGAGCGGCATTACTTGGGTAAAGTCAAAAAAAATTATAATTCCAGCAACCAAGAATAGTAGAGACAGATACGCTTGTACTCAGTGGGAGCCTACTTATGACAACTTTGACCTGTTGCTTTGAGATTTAAATATAAATTAAGTAGGAGGTCATCATAGAAGCTGTGCAAATCGAGGAGGAAGTTAAACAACTCGCCATAGAGCATTAATAATTACAAGCCAAAGTAGACTATTAATGCAAAGAATGCAATAATGTTTTCCCTTACAAGTCAACTTATAATAGACACTTGAGAGATATACACAACAATATGACAAGGTTATATCTCAAGCATTAAAAGAATAATGGCGTATATATCTGTAAGTTCTGTGAGAAACCATATTCTCATACAAGATACCTCAAAGTGCGCTTATATAAAAAGCACAATCAAAGTTCTGTCATTATTCATGAACCTACAGAAAAAAGATTCCTATAAAAAAGAAGATCGAGAAATCCTGCTGAGTCTCTTAGATTTGATGTATAGAAGTAAGTCAAAATGAAGAAAGCAGTCAAGAACTTTCCAGTCTCTGAAATCAATAAAATCATGTTAAAATAGAAGCAATGAAGATTCCCATATTAAAAATTATCGACATAGATTCTTGCCTTGAAAGCTATCTCACTCTTTAGGATAAAGTAGAGAAGAGAGTCATAACTGATGACTAATATGCTTACAAAATATATCCTTTCAAATACTTCCTTGGTGATGACAAGTTCCAATTGGAATTTGCTAATGAGTATTATGCACTTTAAAAGGCAAAGTTCAATGAGTGCAGGGATATTATCTAGCTTGATGCTATTTACTTGGTAAAGATTATGTAGCCTTCAGGCTTTCTTTACTTAAAATGATTTACAGAGAACTTTTATCTGACAATAGATGTGAGAGATAAATTAGCTAAATAGTTTAGCTGATAGTTGAGGGGATTGAAGAGCTTCACAAGCTTGGTTATGTTCATAGAGATTTAAAGCCAGAGAATATCATGATGAACTTTCAGCCTCTTAGAGTTTATATTATTGTCTTAAACAGAGCTCAAAGAGTGCATCAGGAAATGTATACGGTTCTCCTGGATATTTCCGAGAGAGAGATGGAGACACTTAATGGGATATCTGGGCTCTAGCAGTAATAATAATAGAGAGCGACATGCCAAGAAACGATTACTTTAGCTGGAGGGGTGAGAGAGATTCTAAGCAGAGAATCAAACAATATCTCGATAAAAATAAAATAAATGGAGATCTCAGAGAACTTGCATACTCAACTATTATCAAGCCATGCTAAGAGAATTAATAAACAATAGAAACAATCAAACATCAACTTAGAAAGATAAAATTCAGATAACTGCCTCATGACTCTAAGCTTATGATTGTGTGAAATATTTTAAAAACTCGCTTGTTATACTCTCTTAAATTACTAATATTTAGACATTAAACCTCTACATAAACCTTATTAAAACCCATATAAAGTATGCGTTAATAGTCTACTTTTATAAATCAAAAACTCAATCAAACAACTTCAGGGGTTTTAAGGTTAGGAATGGATGTCACCGGTGAGGAATAGACTTCACCAGTGAGGAATGGACGTCACTTGTGAGGAATAGACGTCACTGGTGAGGAATGGACATTAATACCCAAGATTATATTTTTTAAAGCGAGCATATATCTTCACTATCAACTACCCTAAAATGTAGACATTTTATAAATAATATTATTAATAAGATTTAGAAACCATTTTTTGAAATATTTATTTTAATATAATTCAAAGAAGGCTTACTTAATTACTTTCTTTGTAATATTCAATAATTATAATAAAATTAGATTTATACATTATAATGAGACAAATTTATTTAATTTTTTCATTAACTATTATAAAAATGAAATTTTTAGGTAGGTAGGTAATAACTTAAGGTAAAATAAAATTTTAGATTATAAAAACATTAACTAAATTGCGAAAGATGTAATTCATATCTAGGACTACTTCTCTAACTCGGTGGTCATGACTGTCGTCTCCTATTCATTTAGATTATCCTATCTTCCTTTGACTTTACCTCCTTTCTATTCTTCCATTTGAGCTTCCTGTTCTCTTTATCATATGTTGTAGTCTGTTCTGCATTCTCAGAGGTTTTGAACTAAGTTTGGTTTGAATCTTCTTCCTTCTTGTGCGACCTATTACTTATCCTCCAGTTTCACGTTGATAAGGTATTCTTCTACTTCTGGTCCATCACCATCTACCATGCTAAAAAGCCATCCACGTCTTCCGGGAGTTTCTCCATTTCCATTCTGACATTGCAAACAGAACCATCTCATCCCAAGTGTCCACATGAGTAGCTTGATTTTCCTATTCAGTCTCCTTATCCACAATCCCAGATAGCCAAATACCAATACTTTTTTCTCAGTGATTTCTTAGATAACCTCTTTCTTGATGGCAACTCCTGATTTACCAATGTCCAACCTCATGTAGCCAACTTCTAAGTTGAAGTATTTCTGCATGTTCAACCAGTCTTTAGAGAAGATCTATAATATCGGCTCACCTTGCAGCTCAAGTGCGATGTGATTGACTATTAGTATTATCATGAGTCCACATTCTTCAGCATCTACGACTTAGTTAGTTTCGATCATACTCATTAATTGGTCCACCTCAACTTCCCCTCAGTATCAATTAGTAAATTGTTGAGCTAATGTAGGAACTTCTGGATTATTGCCATGCTTCAGATATTCCTTCTAGTATTGAATACTTCCACTCTTCTTGCTTTCTTTATGATCCTCAGCAGCACCCAGTTTCTACAGTTATTCATTGAACTTTAGCAATTAACTGGAATTAAAACACTTTCCACCTCTTAAGGATCTCTCCAGAATCTGTCATTTTCCATTTTCCAGTTTGTTGAATCTATACATTTCTCCATCTAGACTATTCCTTTGTCGTTCATGACTATAGGAGGTAAGATCATATGTGAAGTCGTCTGTTCGCTAAACTGGGCTTCCTCCACTTATCTTAGGCACATTTTCATCGTAGATTCCTGTATGTGTTTTCCAAGAATTACATCATCATATTACAATTCTACATTGATTTCTCTCCAATGATTTTGTTATCTCTCCGTCCACAGGTCCAGCTCTCTGATACCCTTCTTCCTGGCCTCTTATCTATCATTGAATATCCTTACTAGAGCTTTCTCAATCTGGTTCCTCGTATTAGGGCAGTACACGATTGTCACTAGTCTTGTAATATGTGGGGTCCATCCCTTATTTGAGTGAATGATCTTGTCAAATCCCTGACACGTGACTTCGGATAGGTCTATCAGGTTATTGAATTTCATCTGATATGCTTGAACGCAAGGTGTGCCATCGATGTGAGTATCAAATCGTGTTCTCAGGGCTTTGATCTCATTAATCTTCTTGCTTTGGTTAGATTATCCAATCTTAAGTCTACTTTTGAATTCCACTTGTTGGTTTAGCAGAGCTTTAGCATGTCTGTTTTCTATTATTCCAAGGGCCTCCTGGTCTTTGCTTTTATCGCGATGTTAGTATCTCAATTCCTTCATCTTCTGTCAAAACTCAGCTTTTCTGCTGCAGTTGTTATTTCTGTAGTTCCCCACGGTGAAATGCTTTCCATAGTGTCTTTTGTGATTGTGAACTTGATCTTTGTGTGCTTCATCTAATAAATCTTTTATTTTGAATCATATTATTATTAAATCCCCTGTTTAAATTCCTTTAATTTAATTTTGAATTTTTATTATTAATCTCACAACCTCCGCAATTTAAACTCATAATTAATTAATCTCGTATTTAAATATTTGAATGTTTCTGGTCTTTCAATCCTTCTTCTAAGTGTCATCAGCTACTTTTATCTCTTGTTTTTTATATACATTATTCTAAACAGCTTTTTTACTTTTTAAAAATACCCTTTAGTCTTCAGACCTCTAATTCTGTCGTCTAGCCATAACATATTCGCGATAACTTCTATTTGGGTCTTGTTTTCTAGATCGATAATTCTATGGTCCCTCAATAGTTTGTTAAATCTTGTGGGGTCTCCTGCCTCGTTGATCAAATTACAATTTTTCATATGTTGCGAGTCTACGAATGATATGTGGACATTCAAAACCCCAAAACCCCTTAGTGAGGTTTATAAGTGCTTTGATTTGTAGGGTATAGTTGGGGTTAGTAGAGAAAACGCAAGTTTTATGTGTATTAAATGAATATTTAATGATAATTAGTGTTCTTTAATCAAACAAATTTTATCTGCTTGTCTTTATTGTATCTCTTGAAAGTTGCTCTCTATAGTGGGTCAAGGATGTCATCTAATGTTTACCGAGGATAGTGTGGAGCTCTCACGATTATCATCTCAACTATGCTTTTAATTTCTTCGCATACATCTTTTTGTCTTATATGTTTCTAGGCCAAACCTATTGATTGTTTTTCATGCTTTGTACCAAAGTAAGACATACATTCCATGTCGCTTTCAAATATTATTGCTGCTACTGCCCAAACATCCCATTAAACAGAGCCATTTGTCCATTTCTCTCTTATTGGGAAATATCTTGGAGTGCCTAAAACCTTAGCTTAAGTCACTATCTCTTGTCTTATTGCTCTGTTGAAATCTATGACTATTACTTCTAAAGGGCAGAGATTTAGCATTCCATTTTATGGCTTCAAATCTCTATGAAAATACTCTAGATCATGGAGCTCTTTTACACCCTTAGTCATTTCTCTGAGTATCTCATTCAAATCATCAGGATTCTATTATGGTAGAGATACTCTCTATTAGAGTCATTTCAAACTTCTTGAGTCTTAACGCAATAAAACCATGACCAAGTATAACTCCGTCGAGCTTAGGTGCCTCTCTCAGTACTATGTATTCATTTGCAAACTCATTTTAATATTGCTCGTTCTTAATGAGATACTTGAATGGATATACCTTGTAAGCGAATTCATCAACAACTATAAGCTTTACCTTGTTTTGTACGTCAATATTTAAATAGTTTTCAATACAGCTGCTTATTTCAACTGCATTTAATGAAGGTATATACATTTCTCTCTCTTATATGCATGCTATATACATACCATTTGCTGGTTGGTTCATAGACTCCAATCGCTTCTTTCTCTTAAGTCTCTCCTGCTGTTCTTTTTATGACTCAAGAGAGTTATTTTTTCTTTTAGCAGGTACAAGCTGTTAAGTCTCCTCATCATTAATAAGGAATTCGCTTAAATGATGCTTTTGCATCTGCCTCTTTACTTTGGCTGAGTGAGTATAAGACTTCATTCATGTTGTGCACTAATATCTACCATCTACTTTATCATGCTTAAAGTAGATCTTAGCTCTTCCAGAGTGTACCTCTTTGATATGCCTCTTCAAGCTAGACTCAGTTGAGAAGAAATTTTAGCAGTCTTCACATTAAAATGTTTTAATTTTTTCTATTGGTTGCTGTTCCTTATCTTCCTCAACCAATTCAACTTAATTCTAAACTCCCATCTCTGCACTCTATTTCTTGCTATAAACTTAAATTTTAAAGACCTCAGCTTCAAACTCTAGAGCTCTTAGCTCAACCTCCTTTTCAATATAAATTACTTCTGGTTTCTTGGAGGACCCAAAGTTGAGCAATGATTAATCTGATCCTAAAGAAACTGATTTCCGATTTAAGTTAGCCGCCATCTTTAAATTCAAATTTAAATTTCTATTATTAAGCTCTAATAACCACTCTAGTTTTAGTAACTCTGTATTGGAGTTTGCACTGCAGTAATAATGGTTGATTTTAGAGTGTTAGACATCATATTTATACTAGGTTTTATAACAATAAATTTTCTAATTTCATGCTTAATATTTTTGATATTGGTACCAATTTCGAAAATAAATTCAGGTTAGTCCTGGTACCAATTAGGTTTTGAACCATTTTAGAACTTTTCCATTAAAATCTCATTAGATTAAAACTAGGTACTAATTAAGTTTTGGTACTATTAAATTGGTAAAACCCCAAGAGTATTTTTTTAAGGAATAGAGAGAATGATGAATAAATAAATCTAACTTTTAAAAATTTAATAATAGCTGGCTCACTGCTTGATCATCTTGCAGATCTTGTCGAAGTACCTGGACTCCTCTCTAGTCATCTTCTTGCCTCCTGAAACTTGTAGCCTGGCATTATTCAAGTCACTGATCTCCATCTCGTGCCACTTCCTGAACTCCATGATCTTGTCGTCCTTCAGGCAATCCCTGAAGTTGTTGACAATCGCAAATGGGATCCTGGGGTTCTCGCTGAACAGGACCTGCAGCTCCTCGAGGACCCTACATCTGGCAGTCTCCTTGTAGGCGTCCATTGCCTTCTTGATCGAGGTTGCCTTGACGATGTGGGGCTGGTTGTTGAAATATGAGGGGTTGGTAGTCTTGAAGTGAGCCTCCACCTGCAACTGCAGGAGTCTTTATATGTAAGCAGGAGATACACCAAGGAACCAGTTCAAAGCAACCTCAACCTCTTAGTGATCCTCAGAGGCGGCCTCGACCTCGTCCATAATGATGTCGAATGGAGGGATGTACTGTTTGGTCCTGATCTATTCATATAGTAAGTGAAGATCTTGGCGAGCCTGGCGTGAGACTTAATCATGAGATCCTCATCCTTGGTAGTGGAGGACTCCTCCTTGTACTCTTCCGCATTGAACTTGTTGAAGAGCTTTGTAATTCTTGCCTTCTCAGAGGAGGCTTTCAAGGCTGCTTGTGCGAATGCCTCCTTCTAATCATCATTTCTGAGCCCACCAAGTTGGGTTGCCCTGAATGGTCTTTTCTTTGAGGGTCTGATGTTGCTGTTTGGCTTTCTGTACTAGGTGCTTCCTGGGCCCTGGCTTGAACGTCTGATAGACTTCTAAAACGAATTTCTGTGTCTCTTGCGAGGTTTTTCAGGGCGCGCTTTTTTCTACACGAACTTGCCTTCCATTATGAGGGATCACTACTTGGTGAAATCCTTCTAGAAATGCTTGGGTGGATCATCCTGAATCATGCTAAGGATGTTCATGTAGCTCACATTGTGCAACCATTAGAGGACTTGGGGATTACTGAAGGTGATCTCGAAAGGCCCTTTCTCAGCGGTATCTAGGATGTACCACTTCCCTTCCACCTTCACTATTGCGCCAGCATGGCATTCCTATGCAATGGTACCTGCTTCATCATAAGATTTCACGTCGATGATCATCTGGAAGAGGTATCTGTTCTCAGTTAGGTGCTGATGAATGAAATTGGGAAACTTGAATCTGATATTTCTTCTGTACTTTTCCAGCATCTCCTTTGGCAAGGAGTGCACGATGCTAGGACTGTACCACATGTTGCGAGCCTAGTCATAAATGAGATGATGCAAGTTCTTGAATGAAATGCCATGCTCCACAAGATGCTCGGGTCTGCGAGTAATGACCATATGAGCGCGAGACTAATAGAGGCTGACAAACTTCTCGACGGTGTCAAACAAAGGGCCCCCTGCATACATGTTGACGGCGTGAACTAGGCAGGCATACTAATTCTAATCTGTCCTTCCAGGGTGCCACAAGGGATTTGCGAATAGCTTTGAGGGATCCATCTGCTAAACATCTTTGTAGAGAAAGGTTTTAGCGAACTCGCACAGGATTTCTCCATACCTGGCCTTCTTGAAATCCTCGATTGTTTCCACAAGGTAGTCTTTGTAGCTCTCCTCACCTTCCAGATCTTCACCTTGCTCAGCGGCTCTCTGCTTCCATTTATCAAGGTTGACAGGTGGCACCGAATAATCCTCCAACTGATCTAGTAGGTCTTGTGTCTCACTGTCCTGCACCTGCATAGTCACCCCAAGTTCCTGCAACTCATCTTCGCTGTCGGTCCTGCTCTCGTCCTCCATGTCTGTAAGTTGCTTCTGATCATTTCGCTGATCAACTGATAAATGGGAGTTTTCATTTGCTTTGAGGAGATCGTCATTTAGATCATCGAGGTCTTCGCCATCCTCATTGAGTGAGGCAGACTCCTCATCATTGTTCCTGCCTGAGCGAGCGCCTACATACAAGTTCCAGTATTGGAGATCATTGAGCTCTGGCTTGTGATCATCGATGAACTTCTCCACTCTGTCCCTGTCATACAGCAACTATGAGTACTCAATCCAGACGGCCTTCTTTCTGGGGTCATTCTCGAAGGGGCATTTGGCGGCAACCTTTCCATTCAGCTGCTTGACGTCGAGCAAGTCCAGGATCTTGTATGCTGGACCCTTCCCCATGCTTTGGGATCCCTGGTTATGTTGCGATGACTGGGTGCTTCCGTAATTTGTAGAATCCATTTTTCTATAATCGAATTTAAGTTTAAAGTTATAGTTTTAATTAATTAAAATAGGGCAGCTGTTTAATCTATAATAAAACCCTTAATAAACTATTAAACGATTAAATATTTTAAATTACAAAATCTCCCAGACTTTTTTGCTTTCGAGTTTTTTAGGAAATGTTGAGCTAGAGGGGCGAACTTTAGGTCATTTTGTAGCCTTTTGAAAACTAGGAGGAATTTGGGTACTCGGGGCACACAGCACAAGCCCTGGCGGAGTTGCTGTCGATTTTCTTTTTCCCTAAAATTAGAATAAATATAAATGTATTTAATTAATTAAATGATGATCCCTTAAATGTAATTGGTCAATGAACTAACCCAATCAGACCTCCTTGAAGCTCAGGTGCTTCAGAGCATCGATTAAGGAGCAAGTGAAGGCGCCTGTAAGCCACCTCATGTCAAGATGGGAAACTTGAAATACTAAGGCTTATGCGTAGCGTCGCAGTTGCTTCCTATACAGTTAAGGGAGCTGATGCTTACTTGGTGGAGACGGGCAGCAGCAAGGGATTCAGATCTCTGCACTTTAGGAATCGAAATGCCTTCTCCACAGGAGCCACTGGTATGGTCTAGGTCGTCCCGGGACCATGATAATAATAATAATAATAATAATTTGATCACATTGAGGTCTCTGGGGACCCCCGATAAATAAGCTTTAAAGCATATAAGGGTCAAGCCCTTTTAATAATAATTAAATCATCTGATCTGTTCAATCTCTCTGGTTGTCTCATCATTGATTATAATTCAATTAATTCTTTAAAAATTAACTCAAAATAATGAATTCTTGTGAGCCCACAACTGTCTTAAGTATACTCTTTCTCTGTAGAAATTGAGTACATGTTTTTCAATCTCCTTCTCTTCTTCTTCGCTATCTATGGAGCTTACTCCATCATAAACTCCGAACTCAACGTATTCTTGAAGTTCTTGCATAGTTTCATCAAAAGCTCTCAGAGTTCTATAGCTGTTTTCCATGCAATCTGTAAGATTGCACACTGGACACCAATTCCCATTGATTTTCAAATCGTATAAACCCACTTCCTGAAACATCTTTAATTAAATTTTTATTATTATATAGTAGATAAAAGTCCCAAATCTTTTATATGATATTTAATAACTTTCTTTAATTGTATTGGATAATATCCAGATTTAACTAGTAAATCTATGGGGTTTAGGGATTTAGGGTTTTCTGGGTTTTCAAAAGTAAGGTCTTCCGGCTTTGGGCCGGAATTTTTATTATTAATAGATGTGTTAGACTTTTGTTAATGTTG
>ARYC01011413.1:0-12017 GCA_000711775.1 Oxytricha trifallax
GAAAGCATGACTTACATTAATACAAAATATGAAAAATAATCAATAAATCTAGCTGAGAAGCACATAAGACAAAATGATGTATGCTAAGAAATAAATAAGATTGTAGAGAAGATAATAGTAAGAGCTCCAGCATATCCAAGACAATCCTTAGACGATATGCTCGACCACTAAAGAAAGCGAGATTCAAGAGATACAACAAAGACAAGCAAGTAAAATTCGTGTGATAAAATTAAACTAATACTCATTAAATACATATTAAAGTCTCAATAAACTTCCGATTTCTCTACTAACCCTAATAAAACCCCAACTTTACCCTACTAATCAAAGCACTTATAAACCTCACTAAGGGGTTTTGGGGTTTTGATTGCTTTGATAATTACACATGAAATCATATAAATTAATTAATAATAATTACACAATTTTGTTTATAAATCTTCACTTAAAAATACAAGCAACCATACAAAATCTTTT
The DNA here is from genome assembly GCA_000711775.1 of Oxytricha trifallax. Taxonomy (NCBI): domain Eukaryota; phylum Ciliophora; class Spirotrichea; order Sporadotrichida; family Oxytrichidae; genus Oxytricha; species Oxytricha trifallax. The sequence continues at coordinate 472 of ARYC01011413.1, forward strand.
CAATTTTTATTCAATTGGAGAATTTAAGCTCAAGATAATTTGGTTCTTGAAATTGTTCTTAAATAAGCGATTTAAAGCTGCTTGTTTATATACCATCCCCCTCATAAACATAATAAGTTTTTAAGTGAATGGCTCAAATTATTTTTAATTCAAAGGTTATAAATTCTAATAATATCATACATGAAGCTGCAGTTTTATTAATATAATTTTGTTGATTTTGAGCTGCTTTGACAAGGCCAAAGTTTTTACTCTATTATATCCTGTCAAGCTTCTAAGTGATTTTGATTAGATATTCTTATTAAGAATTTATTTCAAGATTACACTTTATTTAATATTATGTTCATAGTTTATATACCAAGTGGTATTTTGATTTTATAAATTATTTTTTAAAAAATCTCATAAAAACAACTATATGACAAAGTATAATGCTATGTTTCTAAGTAATATAGATGAATTTATGAAGAAAGTCCATGCGAAGATTATCATTCAGTGATCAGCAGTAATGACGATTATGTTATAGTAGCTGCAGCAACAATCAGTATACTCCAGTTGTTTTCATTATAGTTTTTGAAGGTCTGAGGTGCTTAAATATCATTGACTGTATAATATAGCTTACTAAACTTAACCAAATTATCGTAATACTGAAAGAATAACTATTTTTAATGAAATAAGCAATTCAACTAAAACTAGGGACTGTATTTAGATTGAAAGGATGAAGGATTCTTAATTAAGGAGACAAACATTATAAAGAAGAATCGCAGAGAAAATTCATATGTACACTAAAAGTCTTTCTTATAAGCTAATAGTGAAATTGATTAGAGAGAGTACATAAAATTAATATCATAATGGTTGACAAATCCATTGCTAAAAATTTGTTAAAACAATATAAACTTTTAAATCTTAATTTTATATTACCCTCTTAATTATCATCTTAAAAAGTATTTTATTGGGATATATTATGATGCAAAAATATCAAATCAATTATCAACTGAAGTTAAAACTTTTTATAATATGAGATTTTTTAACCTAAATTTTCAAAAGAATAAAATCTAAGCTAAATAAACTAAGATGAGAGATGACAGTTCGACTTTTTATTTGAAATTATATGTCATATTTATTACAATTAAAACATTTTGAAAATAATGGAATTATTTATGAGAGGGATAGCATAATAAGTTAGAAAATGTGGATATAATTCTAGTATAACTTTGGATCAGTAGCTTTAAATTTAGTAATCTCAATTTATTTCTAATTACTAATAGCTTATAGATGCCATTTATATTTGTCTATATATCTACAAGTTTTGATATATTTAGAATAGTACTTCCTCTAACTAAGTGAAATCAATAAAAACCTATACCGTTATTAAATTTAAAGGTAGTCTTGCGATTTTATAAGCATTATGATATTTAAAAATATATTGATTTTGTACCTCCAATAAAATCAGTTTCTCTGAAAATGATTTAGATTAAAAGATTTAATAAACTATTAATTAAATCAATAAGTTAACCTAATATCAATTTGATGTATTTATAATTTATACTATCATTAGCCCATTTAATTAATTTGAATTAAATTGAATAACTTACTACTAGTTGTACTGTCATTTGAAGTTGAGGGCATAATATTTATTGAGATTTTTCTTGTTTTTATTTTTTATTAATTCCCATTATTAATATATCAAACACAAAATGTAACCCAGCAAAATTAATACAAATATATAGCAGCCTCGCATTATACAATGTCTAATTAATATATTAAATAAGTTTTCAAACAATCTTTCAGTTAGTTAAATTGTAGAATATATCTATTAGGTTTGTATGATTCTCATATTATAAAAAAAAATAAATGTAAATATTATATTTGATTTAAATAAAATTAATTTAATATTTTGATGTATTTAATATACTTTTAAACTAATTCCAGCATAAATAAATGTAATTTAAATAAAGCTCTCAAATTTTAATTCTTAATTTAAAATAAAAATATAAAGAAGCCAAATATAATTAAATGTTTTATTAAGATTTTATAAATTTAAGTATAATTAAATTTGATAACAAAGCTATTATGAAACCAAGCAATGTTGACTGGGCTTAATCTTATGCCTGGATGCGTTGATGAACAATTTACAACCACAAAGTTAATATTCGCTGGTCACATAAAATTAATATACAGATTTGTAACAGTCAATTCAACTAGGATGAAAGTGTCTGACTATTGATTAATCATCAACATCTATCAGCTAAATATGAAACTAAGCTGTAAATATATCTAAAAGTTCAAATAAGACCGTTATGGCTACATCTACATTGCTTAAACATCTTTAAGTCATTGAGAGACTTATATTGTTATACTTTAAAATAAGAAACTTAATGCAAAGAAGCAGAAGTACGAAGCTTATACTTAAATCTCATTAATATTTTTAATAATAAAATTACAGTCAAAAATATTATATGCTGCAAAAGACCGATCTAATATAATATATTGATCAATAATAATCAAATTCTTAAATAAGTGTAATGGGACTATTCTCTTTATGTGTTTAATTGATCATTTAAAAGGAATGATAAAATAAATAGAAGAAGAAACGGATCTAGTTGCCATAAATTACTTATCAATGATCAAAGTTATATAAAATTTTATAATTTAAAATAAAATATTTAAAAATAATAAATGGAAAAAAGATTAAATAAGAGTTAAAGAAAAAATAATAATTGAAAAATGGGGTATTGACGTCCTCCAGTCACAGATGACGTCCTCCGGTCACAGATGACGTCAGGAAGTCACAGGTGACGTCAGGAAGTCACAGGGGACGTCCTCCGGTCACAGGTGACGTCAGGAGGTCACAGGTGACGTCAGGATGTCACAGGTGGCGTCAGGAAGTCACAGGTGACGTCCTCCAATCACAGATGACGTCATCCAGTCACAGTATTATAAATATGGAAATTTATTTGTAATAAACGTGCAAAGCACTAACCTAAACCTTTAACGGGAGGGTCTTATGACTGCAACAACTAGAATTTCGGGATCACAAGTGGTGGAACCTTTTTTTCGCAACCATAGCAAAATAAATAATAACATGGGTCAAGTGGCGGCAACCCTTTAAATATTTGGAGACAAAGCCTCCGAAAAGACATTTATAATAAATAATTTGTTTTTATTTAGTTGAATGAAACCTTGTAAACCCACTTAAATTTGAACTATTCTACCTGAAGAAGTAATATTCTATAGATAAATATGGCTAGTTTGGTTAATTAAAGAGCATGTAAAGATGTAAAATTTTTACAGATGAAAACAGAACAAGAAAAACTATAAAAAGACTAGTTAGCTAATTTTTCGCATAAATTAGTTATGTACATACCTAAGACTGGCAATCAAATTTTTGAATAAATGCAAGAATCATGTTATGCATGTTCACAATATTAATGCAAACATTTTAGGATGATGATTCAAATAAATCTAATTAAAGGAGTTTTGCCGTACTCGAATCCTAGGTCAAGCCTGTGTACAAAATGATGCCCAGCTTCCCAGACATAATAAAAATTTAGACAAATATTTTGGCGAAAAAATCTTTAAAAAATAAGAATTAGTCAAGCTTTTAAAGATTCATACTCAATGCATTTTTATATTGTGAAAAAATTAAAATTTACAATTAATTATTGTCTATTAAGTTTTAAAGATTACATGTAAATAAATATACAATCCAAAATTTATTTTCAAAGGAACTGAATCCGAACCTTGTCAGGGTTGCCAACTCCTTGACTTCAGCAATTATTTGTTTCACTTTGGTTGCGACAGGGAATCCACCGTTTTTGATCCCAAACCCCAAGGGCACTGCCGGAAAAGTTCATAGAAAAATTATTTATAGTGCTTAGCACATCTATTACATTAAAAATTCCATATTTATTATAATGTGACCCCCTGACGTCATCTGTGACCTCCGGACGTCATCTGTGACTGGAGGACGTCATCTGTGACTGGAGGACGTCAGTGTGACTGGAGGACGTCACCTGTGACTGGAGGACGTCAGTGTGTCTTCCTGACGTCATCTGTGACCTCCTGACGTCATCTGTGACTTGGTGACGTCAGTACCCGAAAAATGTATAAAATTTGATTAAAAAGAAAAAATATATCAGGTATTTTTGTGTTACCTAATTTAAAAAAAAAGAAAAGGATAGAGAATAAAAAGGGTAAAAATTATATAAAAAAAATAACAATATTAAGATAAAACTGCAAAATTACAAAACTATAAAAAGAAATATATTTAAGATTGAATATTTTGATTAAATTAAAAAATTTAAAGAATATATAAATAATAAAAGAATTATTATGAAGATTAAATTTTTAAGAAATAGAATACTAAAAAAATGAGTTATTATAGGGGTTTGAAGAAAAAATCGGCTAAGGTGACAAACACTCACCCCCCATAAGGTATACTTTTAAATATGTACTATGATAGAACTCGACCTCCTGAGTAAACTTTTCTTAAGGACTGATTGTGGCCGGCTTTTAGTTTTCGAGATATCACACTGGCTAAGTCCAAAATTTATATATAAAATCATTAAATTTAGCTTTGAAATTTTTAAAAAAATTTTCTAAAGAATTTTTTAATTACCATAATATGATAAATTTTAAAGTTATGATAAATTATTTTGAATTTAAAATGTTTTCTGAATTTTTTTAACCAGATCTTTTCTATAAAAATCATCATTTATCTTCATAAATATTTTTTTAAAGCCTATCAATAGATAAGAAGATAAATGATGATTTTTATAGAAAAGATCTGGTTAAAAAAATTCAGAAAACATTTTAAATTCAAAATAATTTATCATAACTTTAAAATTTATCATATTATGGTAATTAAAAAATTCTTTAGAAAATTTTTTTAAAAATTTCAAAGCTAAATTTAATGATTTTATATATAAATTTTGGACTTAGCCAGTGTGATATCTCGAAAACTAAAAGCCGGCCACAATCAGTCCTTAAGAAAAGTTTACTCAGGAGGTCGAGTTCTATCATAGTACATATTTAAAAGTATACCTTATGGGGGGTGAGTGTTTTTCACCTTAGCCAAAAAATCATATTAAAATATAAAAATTATTAATAAGAACAAAAAAATATTTTTAAAATTACTAAAATGCTTTAAGATCTCTTTAAAAGTTATTATAAATTCATTGTCAAATGGACTATTAAGTAATTAATTAAAGAAGAATTTTATCATTTTTTAAGAAGGCTTAAGTTCAAGGACAATAATATATTTTTTTTAAAATAATACAAATAAATTGTCTCGGTCACCTTGCACAAGGGGCAATTTAGAACGTAGAGCTCAATTTCAATAATATATACGAATTTTAATGTCTTAAAGATTGCCGATATACAAAGGATTTGAAGTTACTAAATTATTTGTAAAATCCATTATATAAAATATGAAGAAAAATGTACTAGTTCGAATAATTTATGAGAAGAAATAGACAAGTTAATATTAAAATGCTATAAGAACTCTTTGAAAGTTTTTCTGAATTCCTTGTCAAATTAACTATTAAGTAATTAATTAAAGAAGAATTTTATCATTTTTAAGGAAGCTCATGTCCAGGACATAAATATATTTAAAAAAATAATACAAATTAATTGTCTCGGTAACCCAGCACTAATGGCAATTAGGGAACGTAGAGCTCAATTTAAATAATATAAAAGAATTTTCCTGTCTCAAAGATTGACAAGATACAAAGGATTTGAAGATACTAAATAATTAGTAAAATTCATTATATAAAATACGAAGAAAAATATTCAGGGGGGGAAGTTTTCTGCACCGGTTTATAATAAAAAAAATTTTAGGGAAGTTTCCTGCACTTTTTAAAATTTTTTTATTTTTAAATTAATCTTTAAAAAAACTATCAATCAACTTCCGAACTATTTCCTTGATATAATTATACTTAAATTATTTATCAATTAGTCAATATATCTCTTCAGATTACAACAACTCTGACATTATTCATCTGATATTTGTAGGTTCTATCTCTCATTTATTATGTTTTTACTCAAGTAATTCCAAATATTGTATCAAATTATTAGACTAACTATGATTCAATTTATCTTTTTCTTACCATGCCTACATAATGTTAGTCTTTATTTTCTTGAGCTACTTCACTGATGATGAACAATATGCTTTTAATATTAATGGGTCATAAAAATGTTAAATTTTTGAATTTAAATATTATTAATTAAATTTTACATAAATAAAAAAAAGTGCAGGAAACTTCCCACCCAAATATTCTTGTTGGATTTAATTATGAGAAGAAATAGATGTGTTATTTTTAAAATGTTATAAGAACTCTTTGTAAGTTATTATGAATTCCTTGTTAAATGATCTATTAAATATTAAGTTATTTATTTAAAGAAGAATTTAATCATTTTTAAGAAGGCTTAAGTCCAGGACATAAAAATATTTTAAAAAATAATAAAAAATAAATGTCTTGGTCACACAGCACTAGGGGTAATTAGGGAAAGTAGAGCTCAATGTCATTTATATTAAAGAATTTTTCTGTCTCAAAGATTGCCGAGATACAAAGGATTTAAAGTTACTAAATAATTAGTAAAATTCATTATATAAAATCTGAATTATAATGTTCTAGTTGGATTTAATTCTGAGAAAAAATAGACAAGTTAATATTAAATTGCTATAAGAACTCTTTAAAAAATATTATGAATTCCTTGTTAAATAAACGTTTAAGTAATTAATTAAAGAAGAATTTAATCATTTTTAAGAAGGCTTAAGTCCAGGACAAAAATATATTTTAAAAATAATACAAATTAATTGTCTAGGTCACCCAGCACTTGGGTCATTTATGGAACGTAGAGCTCAATTTCATTAATATAAAAGAATTTTCTGTCTCAAAGATTGCCGAGATACAAAGGATTTGAAGTTGCTAACTTATAAGTAAAATTAATTATATGAAATCTGAAGCAAAATGTACTAGTTCGAATAATTTATGAGAAGAAACAGACAAGTTTATATTTAAAATGCAGTAAGAACTCTTTAAAAGTTATTATGAATTCCTTGTTAATTGAACTATTAAGTAATTAATTAAAGAAGAATTTTATCATTTTTAAGGAAGCTCATGTCCAGGACATAAATATATTTTAAAAAAAATAATAAAAACTTAATGTCTCGGTAACCCAGCACTAATGGCAATTAGGGAATGTAGAGCTCAATTTCAATAATTTTTTAAGAATTTTTCTGTCTCAAAGATTGCCGAGATACGAAGGATTTGATGTTACTAAATAATAAGTAAAATTAATTATATGAAATCTGAAGCATAATGTTCAAGTTGGTCTTAATTATGAGAAGAAATAGATGTGTTATTTTTAAAATGCTATAAGAACTCTTTAAAAAATATTATGAATTCCTTGTTAAATGAACGTTTAAGTTATTAATTAAAGAAGAATTTTATCATTTTTAAGGAAGCTCATGTCCAGGACATAAATATATTTTAAAAAAATAATAAAAACTTAATGTCTCGGTCACACAGCACTAGGGGCAATTTCGGAATGTAGAGCTCAATTTCAATAATTTTTTAAGAATTTTCTGTCTCAAAGATTGCCGAGATACAAAGGATTTGAAAATTCTATATAATAAGTAAAATTCATTATATAAGATCTGAATCATAATGTTCGAGTTGGATTTAATTATGGGAAGAAATAAATAAGTTAATATTAAAAATGCTATAAGAACTATTTGAAAGTTTTTCTGAATTCCTTGTTAAATGAACTATTAAGTAATTAATTAAAGAAGAATTTTACAATTTTAAGGAGGCTCGGCTCATGTCCAGGATATAAATATATTATAAAAAAATAATAAAAGATGAATGTCTCCTTCACCCAGCACTAGGGGCAATTAGGGAACGTAGAGCTCAATTTCAATAATATAAAAGAATTTTCTGTCTAAAAGATTACCGAGATACAAAGGATTTGAAGTTTCTATATAATAAGTAAAATTCATTATATAAGATCTGAATCATAATGTTCGAGTTGGATTTAATTATGGGAAGAAATAGATTAGTTATTATTAAAAATGAAATAAGAACTCTTTAAAAAATATTATGAATTCCTTGTTAAATGAACTATAAAGTGATTAATTAAAGAACAATTTTACATTTTTAAGGAGGCTCATGTCCAGGACATAAATATATTTTATAAAATAATAAAAACTAAATGTCTCGGTCACACAGCACTAGGGGCAATAAGTGAATGTAGAGCTCAATTTCAAAAATATAAAAGAATTATCTTTATCATAGTTTTCCGAGATACAAAAATTTTGAAGTTACTAAATAATTAGTAAAATTAATTATATAAAATCTGAAGCAAAATGTTCGAGTTGGATTTAATTATGAGAAGAAATAGATTAGTTATTATTAAAAATGCTTTAAGACTTCTTAGAAATATATTATAAATTCCTAGTCAAATGAACTATAAAATGATTAATTAAAGAAGAATTTTACATTTTTAAGGAGGCTCATGTCCAGGACATAAAAATATTTTAAAAAATAATAAAAACTTAATGTCTCGGTCACCCAGCACTAGGGGCAATTTGGGAATGTAGAGCTCAATTTCAATAAATTTTTAAGAATTTTTCTGTCTCAAAGATTGCTGAGATACGAAGGATTTGAAGTTACTAAATAATAAGTAAAATTCATTATATAAAATCTGAAACATAATGTTCTAGTTGAAACAATTTATGAGAAGAAATAGACAAGTTAATATTAAATTGCTATAAGAACTCTTTGAAAGTTATTATGAATTCCTTGTCAAATGAACGTTTAAGTTATTAATTAAAGAAGAATTTTATCATTTTAAAGGAGGCTCATGTCCAGGACATAAATATATTTTAAAAAATAATAAAAACTTAATGTCTCGGTCACCCAGCACTAGGGGTAATTTTGGAATGTAGAGAGAATTTCATTAATATAAAAGAATTTTCTGTCTCAAAGATTGCCGAGATAAAAAGGATTTGAAGTTACTAAATAATTAGTAAAATTCATTATATAAAATCTGAAGCAAAATGTTTTAGTTGGAATTAATTATGAGAAGAAATAGATAAGATATTATTGCTAAAATAGATAAAAATAGGAAATTTAAGAAATACAATTATATTAGATTTATATTAGTAATTACAACTGTCATGAATTAGGAGTTCCATTAATACTAATTTGATATAGATTTAAAATTTAATTAATTAATATAAGATTTATTATATTAAAGAGTGGTCAGGCGGTCTGGCCGGAGTTTTTGGTGGTCCACCGCAAATGTAATATATAATTAATACATGAATTACCAATGTGTAGATCAAATTTATACTGCGTTCAATCACAAGACATCTCTCCTCTGTCTCTGACCACCGACTGTGTATTCTTAATCGACTGCTTTCTTGGCTCCCTGATCGGTTTTTAATATTTAGTAGAGGAACCGGGCTACCATTGATGCTGTTATTTGGAATGCCTCCTCCCCGCTTTTTGTCGGTATCTCGGATTGGCAGAGCAAACATCTCGACTTTAAAGCATTGGCATCTTCGGGGTCCATCTTACTAAACGGCAGTGTGTTTGATGTGATGACTATGAAACACCCCGTGTACCTGAAATCCACGCCGCCATACTTCTGTTATATGGCCATCCCTTCACCCTTCATTAACCGTTTCATCTCCGCAATCCCTGATGATCCAAATACCTTCGGGAGATTGAGCTAGTTCATGATGAGTATTTGTGGCTCGCCGGCTTTGTCTTGTTTCATTGGGACGTGAAAATGCGAATTTTACTGTACATATTGTTCACACACGAATATCTCCTCTAGAATGCGAGTGATTTTTGTCTTCCCGGTATTGGTTGGCCCATATATCCAGATGCTATGAATCTTACTGTTCTTGCGCTTGATTAGGAGCTCATACAGGGCATCGAGAATGTGGAGGTAGCCGAGTGCTTGTAGATCGGCATCCTTGGGGTACTGGAATCATCACCGTTTTTCTTGAGATCGGTAATGTATTTTTGGAGAGATGTAATGATTAGTACCCTCTCCCTATCAAAACCCCAAAACCCCTTAGTGAGGTTTATAAGTGCTTTGATTTGTAGGGTATAGTTGGGGTCTTATTGGGGTTAGTAGAGAAATCGCAGGTTTTATGCGAATTTAATGAATATTTAATGAGTATTAGAGTACTTAATTCAAACAAATATAATCTGCTTGTTTTTATTGTATCTCTTGAATCTTGCTCTCTATAGTGGCTCAAGTATGTCATCTAAGGATTATCTAGGATATGAAGGAGCTCTTACGATTATCATCTCTACTATGCTTTTTATTTCTTCGCAGACATCTTCTTACTTTATATGCTTCTAAGCTAAGCTAATTGATTGTTTTTCATGCTTAGTACCAAAGTAAGACATTGTTTCCATGTCACTTTCTAATATGATAGCAGCAACTGCCCATACATCCCACTAAACAGAGCCATTTTTCCACTTCTCTCTGATTGGGAAGTATCCCGTGTCCCAAGGACCTTTGCTAATGTTACAATCTCTTATCTTAAGGCTCTATTGAAATCGATAACGACAACTTCTAAAGGACAGAGGTTGAGCATCACATTTTCAGGCTTTAGATCTCTATGAACATATCCAAATTCATGCAACTCCTAGACACCCTTAATCATATCTGAAAGTATATCATTCAAGTCATCCGGATATCTGTTTTGATATAGATAGTCTCTTAGAGTTATTTCATATTTCTTAAGCCTTAATGCAATGAACCCAAAGCCTAAAATAACACCGTCTAGTTTAAGCAAGTTCTTGCAATCTCTTTTTTATACTTCTCTAAGAACGATATATTCGTTAACAAACTCATTCTAATACTGTTCATTCATAATGAGATAGCTGAAAGGATATACCTTGTATGCAAACTCGTCGACTACTATAAGTTTTGCCTTGCTAGGCACATTTATATTCAAGTAGGTTTCTATACAACTGCTAAGATCAACAGCATTTAATGCAGGAATATACATAGCTCTCTCTTAGAAGCATGCTAAAATGTATTGCCTGCAAGTTGATTCATTTACTCATATCGTTTCTGCCTCTTGAGCTTTTCTTACTACTCTCTTAAAGATTCAAGAGTTTTAGACTTTCTCTTGGCAGGTATAAGTTTTAAGTCTCTTAATCATACATTAAAAACTCGCTTAAATGATGCTTTTGCATGTGTGTTTTAACCTTAGCTGAGTGAGTGTAAGACTTCATGCAAGTCGTGCATTAATACCTGCCATCCACCTTATCATGCTTGAAATAAATCTTCGCTTTACCAGAATGTATTTCTTTAATATGCCTCTTCAAGCTCTACTCAGTTGAGAAGAAGTTTTAACAATCAATGCATTCAAAGTGTTTTTATTTTTCAAATGGTTGCTGTTCTTTTATCTCCTCAACATATTCAATTTATGTTTAAAGTCCTATCTCTGTTCTCCCCTTCTAGTTAGATACTTCAATTTTTAAGACCTCTGCTTCAAACTCAAGAGCTCTTAACTC
>ARYC01011419.1:0-10385 GCA_000711775.1 Oxytricha trifallax
AAAAATACTTAGATGATTGATAGGATAAATTTCAGGTTTAAATTGATTAATTTAAGAGAAGCTTAAACCTTATGCTACTACTATTAATAATAAGAGAATTATATGATAAACAAGGAAACCATAAAAAGTTAGTAAAATACTGGTAAGAGAACGAAAGTTTATTTTCCCAAACAGAATCCAGAAAAGTTATAAATGAAGTGATGAACGCTAAATTTAATAAGCTTCAGTGTCAAATAAAAACTCTAATTCTAATCTACACTGTACCACAAAATTTCAGATATATTCAAAATTGATTGATATATCAGAATCTTACGATAATGTGAAACATGATAAATTATTCGAGGAACTAACAAATAAAAATGTGGAAAGCTAAGAAAGTATTCAACAACAAAGTCATTTTGATAATAAAAGAGTAACTGATAGTAAATTATGCATTGACCTGAATTTAAAATTTCATAAGATGGATGAATTAAAGGAATAGAAAAAAGTTCCTTCAAAGTATACTGAAAAGATTTAAAAATGAACTTGAAAAACAAAGACGGTAGCTCAGTCATTCAAAAAGACTAAAATTGATAATTAAAACCTATGAACACTAAAAGAGTTAAAATTAGGACTATCAAATTAATATCTGTATATTAGTAGCAAAACTTAGTACATGGGATTAACGGTATAACCCCGGGATAAAGTCCTTGGCCCGTAAGCTTTAACAAACCTATCTTGCCAACTAAAAAAATGCAATTAAATAAGGTGAAAATTTAAATAATCTAAAAGTTAAATAATCAAGATTGCAATTCTCAAAAAGATTTGCAAACCCAATTTAATAAAAGGATCCAATATGCTATATACAAGCGTTTTAAGGTATTATTAGCAGCATATGCTACATGAATGAAATTTGAATAGAAGCAACCAATGATTTGTATGAAGCAACTCTGGATAATATAATACCATTATAAAGCAGCTGGAGCAACTAGGAAAATATTAAAAAATTTCAAAAGTAAACTAAAAATAATAATAATACTCACAAAGTATTACTTTGAATATAAGGCAGTTATATTAATAGAGATATAATTTTATCTGGAAATCTTTATGATTAGAGGTAGTAGATTACATATACTACACATTAGTTTAAAATTTATTTTACAATCTCCCCATTCTGAATGTACTTTTTTAAAATAATATTGATCATTAATCTTTGAAAAATAAAAATTGTTAGAAATTCTAAATCAATTATAATTTATAATACGAAAACTTTAATTTATTAATTATTTAATTAACTTTAAAACTAATACTTATAAGTCTAATCAAAAATGGAAATCTCTCTAAAATCATCTTGTCTTCTTCTTCATCGTCATCATCATCTTCGTCACCGTAATTATCAAGTCCTTAGTCCCTTCTCCCTGTCGTCTTACGCAGCACCTGTCTTGTGACAACTGTGGTCTTACCAGGTAGGACCACTAAAAACATAAAATTTAAAGATATTCTTTTTGTAACTTCATTTATTATGAGTGCTGTACTTCCACCTGCGTCTTATCTATACGAATACTTTTATAATATTAAGTTTTTGATTAAATTAATTAATTTCTAATTATAAATCATAAATGTAATTATAAAATTATGTGTTATTAAATTCAATTAAAAATGGATTAATATTTTAGGTGAAGAAAGTAAAACCTCTCTAATTGTAAGACACTTATTCTTTCATTTCTCTTAGTAAGTATTGATTTAATTAAATTTGAACGTTATTAACAGATATTCAATACTTATGATTGAAAATTTCAGTTTTAAATAAGCAATTTTAAATTAGGACTTTTAAACTGCGAAAGATTATATATTAAAGATATTTCTCTTAAAACAGGAAAATTCACATTATACCTACAAACTATTCAAATTCATAGGGATAGGTTTCTTCGTAAAATCAGAAATGAATTGAGAAATATATTAGCAAATATAATTTTAAAGTGCAAAAAAATAGGCTATTTATACAAATGACTATTAGTCAATTCATGTCTTTATTTATTTCACTTTTTGTAAATTAGATTAAGTTTAGTTTTAATAAATTAAAATATATGCAGTTTTTTGTATTTGCGTTTAAATAATTTCTAATCTTTTGTATTTTATCAATAGTAAGAATGACTAATAATGATTTGCATAATTTAAATAAATAACAGCTAATTTCTTAATTATATTTTACGCATCTGTTTTAATTCCATAATCACTAAAGAAAAGCAACATTAAATTTAAACTGGCTTTTCTATGATCCTTCAGATTACCTATAAATTTGAAAGTTCCCTTCAATATTCAATATTAGCTCAATATTTATTATTAAAAAATATATAAATTAGAATGAATAAAAGTTAAAATATCTAATGTACTTCAATTTTTAATGCACATTAAAGTTTCTAATTAAAAAAATTATTAAAAATATTTTTATATAAGGACGATTGATGAATAAAACTTAAGCTAAATTTACTATAAATATATTACTTTTAATTAAAAAAATGAGAGAAATAAGGATAAAAATATAATATAAGAATATTAAAATAAAACCCCAAAGATAAGAAAGAAGCAAAGATTAGATTAACACAATTAAATAAAAAATTATAATAAAAATATTAATAGTATTTATAAATACTAAAAGATTTAATGATAGAAATTAAAAAAAATAAGAGCAAAATTTGATCTAAGACTGATAATAATTGATCCTAGAATAAATAAATATTAAAAATGAATGCATTACTAAATCCAAAAATTAAAAAAATTTAAATTAAAACAAAATAAAATTGCTCTGTAAAATTAAATCCTCGTGAATTATACGGGGATGCTTTTAAAACACAAGTTTGAACAATCGGAAATATTACCAAAAATGATATTTATTTTATAAAATATTTTTAATTAATAAAATTCAACTTTTGCAAAAGGAATCTTATTTCTTGCTCCACTAGGTGCTGACTGAGGATACAGCAAAGATGCAGATCTTATTTATTAGTGGGAGTTATATGAAATAAAAATTGTCTGAGCACCAGACTTTATAAAATTTTGTCATTTTAACAAATTCACATTATTCTACATTTTACCTAGTTCATCAAAAGACAAATTATAATGAAATATGATATTTTATAACTTCAAAGTATTTTCTAATCTTTTAATTTTTTTGAAGTTATAGGCTTCTTTGGATAAAAGCAAATAACAGTTTCTGTATTATTGCTATCATAGAATTGAATTGGGGTAATCAGATAAATAAAATACAAGTTTAAATCTCATTAATCATAACTGCCACTAAATAGACTTGTCTACAGATCAAATTTGGCATGATGTACTGACCGTTAAGGTTTTTAGGACTAACCGTATAAGATCAGTATTTCCGAGATTGTTTTGATCCGATTTGTCATTTGACACTTTAAATTTTTGTTTAAAGGGTAAATACACGCATTTGACAATTTAACAAACTTGACAGTGGATTTTTTGTTAACTTATCGAATTTAAAATTAATCAATTTATATTAATATCAAATAATTAAATGATTTAAGAATAATTATTATAATCATTTGACAATTTGACACATTTGAACTTATTTTTGTGTCAAGTGATTTAGAATATTAGAATTAATAAAAGATGTTTTAAATGTGAATTGACTTAGTTTTAATTACAAATTACCTTAAGCATCAGAGAACAGTATATACAGTCTTTGAATATCTTCAGAGTGCTTGCTTTCTATCCTTTCATCAATTGCATTGTCCACCCTCTCTATCTTCTCTTCTTGTGTGTCTTTGTCATCAGTGTCTTCTTCCTCCAGTCTAGACATAAAGTACTTTGCTAGGCTTAACGTATCAAAGGGGAATTTCTTGCTTTCGTGCATGCAACATTCATAACCCCAAAACCACTTAGTGAGGTTTATAAGTATTTTTATTTGTAGGTATAGATGGGGTCTTATTATGGGTAAGTAGAGAAAACGCAGGTTTTAGGTAAATTTAATCTTTAATATATGAATATTAGGTGATTTAATTGAAATGAATTTTTCATCTAATGTTTACCTTGGATAGGAGGGAGCACTGATTATTTTCATCCCAACTATCTTTTTTATTTCCTTGGAAACATTCTCTTACTTGATATGCTTCAAAGCTTAACTGATAGTTTATTTTTCAAACTTTGTACCAAAGTAAGCCATACTTTCCATATCACTCTCTAATATAATAGCTCCGATTGCCCATACATCCCACTAAACAGTCATGACATCCCATTATTTGATACAGTGACATTATTGTCCATCTTTCTTTGATTGGGAAGTATCCAAGTGTCCCATGAACCTTTTCTAAGGATACTATCTCTTATCTTAATGCTCTATTGAAATCTAAAACCACTTCTTTTAAAGGGCAGAGATTTATCATTACATTTTCAGGCTTCAAATCACTATGAACATACCCAAGCTCATGCAACTCATTAATACCCTATATCATATCTGATAGTATATCATTCAAATCATCTGGGTATCTGTTATGAGTTCTTAAGTCTTAATGCGATATAACCGTAGCTTAAAATGACACCATTTAGCTTAAGCAAGTTCTTGCAATCTCTTCTCTAAGCCTCTCTAAGAATCATGTATTCGTTAGCAAACTCATTTTGATACTGCTCATTCTTAAGTAGATAGCTGTAAGGATACACCTTGTATGCATAATCGTCAATTACAATGAGTTTTGGTTTTGCAGGAACGCTAATTTGCAAATAGTTATCATTAAAACTGTTAATATCAATTACATTTAATGCAGGTATTTTCATTGCTTTGGCTTAGAAGCATGCTAATATAGTTTTGCCTACCGGTTGATTTATCAATTCATGCAGTTTCTATCTCTTGAGTCTCTCCTGTTACTCTCTTTATGACTCAATAGTATTTGACTTTCTTTTGGCTTGGCAGGTATAAATTTTAAAGTTATTTTATCTTTAATCTAGAACTCACTAAGGTGATGCTTTTGCATACGTTTCTTAATTTTTGCTGAATAGGTATAGGACTTCATACAAGTTGTGCATTCATTATTTTAGATTCCAGTTAAAAATCTTAAAGTAGTTAATTATCATCTCTTGTTAAATTATTTATATAAACTTGCTCCAACCTCTTTAATCTTAGTTGTTTGATCCTCATTAATTAATATTTTCCTTATAATTATCTCTAATTCACTACATAGAGGCTTTATTTTTTAATATTTTTCAAGATTTTTCTTTAGATTTTACTTCTTTTTTATTATTTTCTTAAATATTTACTTGTCTGTTAAGGTTTCTATAAAAAATCAATCCAAATGCATAAATGTCCCAGAAATATGATCCACTTGAAATCTGCAAAGCTGAGTTGATAAATGGATTTTGTGGATTAGCTTTAGATTTGATTAATCGTTTGAATAAATTACAAAATTATAATTTCCTAAGAATACCTGAAAGTCATCATTTAATTATATGAGTATATTTTCAGGTTTGATATCTCTATGACAAATTTAATTTTCAAGTAATTCCTTCAAGCCTTCATAAATTCCAAATAATCCCAGTTCAAGTTGTTCTTTTACATATTTTTCCTTAAGAATTTCTTTAAAATTAGTTTCATAATTTCTTGATATTTATACCATCTCATCTTCTTCAACTTAAATTCCAAGAATGGTGTTCTAGTATTATAATTTCATTTTTGTGAAACATGATTTGAATCTAAACTCATTCCATATCTATTATCTAAGCTCAGAATTTGACTTTAATTCTTCAAGACTAAATATTTTAAAAATATTGTCCATTTCTTTAATTTTTTTTCAAGTTTTGAATTTTTTTCTACTAATATTCCAATCTTACTTGATTCTAAAATTATATATTCTATTTTTTAAAAAGACTTTCATTAAGCAGTTTATTTAATTATTTTTCTTAAAACTAATAATCTTCGGATTCAATGTTATAATTAAGGAATTCCATCGAGTCAGCGGTTATTATTTACTGATTTTAATTATGATTGTGGTTTTATTCATCATTAAATAGTTAGACTTTCAATTATTCAAAATAATCAATTTCTATTTATCTATTATTAAAATCTTGTAATGTCTTGAAGGTTTCCTGGACTTCATTTTTTAAAAGTAACTAAAATAATTATTTAAAAATATTAAACTTACATTAATTTTAATTCCATTAAAGTCTAACTACTTCTTTGTATGGGTCAATAAATGTTTTATCAAAGAATCTCTAAGCTCACAAGGTTGAAAACTACGATCTTATATTTAACATATATACTTTCCATTTAATTTGGTGAATTTTTGATATTTATTTGATTTTTAAGATGTCTATGCTGTCATGTTCTGAATTCTCTAGGAGTTCTGTAATTCTTACAAGTCTTTTACAATATTAGAATTTTTGGTCATTCAGTTTAATCTGGATTTTTATTGGTCTGCTAACACCATTTTATAAATTTCTCATTATAAATTTCGTAGTGTCTTACATCTTTGAAATCATTATATCGCTTCTTTTCGCTGTTAATAATTTGCTATTGCCTAGAAGATTGGCTTATTTTCTCAATTCTAAACATCTTAACGATTATGATGAAATTTTGTTAATAAATGTAAAGTTGATAAACTATAAAACTTATTAAATTAAATTGATAATTATAATATTATTTGGGTGCATCACCAAGTTTATAAAAGTTGGTGATGCATCGTAAAAATTAATATAATTAATTTCTAAAATTAATCATCATAGTATAGTATAAATTTATATTAAGTTAAATTAGAAATATAGAAACAAGTTTTTTGCAGTTAATCTTATAATTCACTTTTGTTTAAGTTTTAATTCTCAATGTTACATGATTGCCTAAACCACTCTGTTGCCTGTTTATAATAATTCATGAACTTTTCAACAATAAGTTAGTGTAGAATATTAATTAAGGATTCATATTAATATCAAACATAATTATCAATAATTGGAATTATTTATTTAAGTACTTCCTGAGTCTGCTACAAAATAAATTTAGTAACATTATAATAATTTATCATCCACAAGATGGAGGGCTAAACCCTATAAAAGAATATTCTAAACATATTTTTATGTAATTATTAATTTAATCAAAATTTATTACAATTTAGTTGGAAGGAATTGAGGAAGAAAAATAAGGCGATGTCAAAGTTGTAGATGCCAGATATTTTTAGGGTAAGTTAACTTCAAGGTACGATTGTTACACCTTTCTCAAATTTAATTGTAATATATTCTTATTCTCAATTATAATTTAGAGGGCTACTGCCTCCCATAATATAAAACCACATCAATGAGATTTATTAAAGATTATTTACAAGGTACTAAATTTCAAATAAAATAAAAAGATATTATTGATATTTAAAAACCCCAAAACCCCTTAATGAGGTTTATAAGTGCTTTGATTTGTAGGGAATTTGTTAGGGGTTGGGGTTATTTATAGGTTTTAATGTGTAATTTTTAGTAAATATATTGAATTTAATCACTCAAAATGCACCTTAGGATCATGAGGGAGAGGTCTGAAGTTTATCTTACTTAACCACAACTCTATCTGCTCTATTGATATGTCTGATCTTGAGTTTGGTTTAATTATTATTGACTCTGCCATTTGTTTCATTGATTGAGATACTCTTGTTTTGTCAATAAATTGCTTTATTCTTTGTTTAGCATCCTTCTCGCATCTTGTAGAGTAGTATTCATTGCGAGGCATATCGCACTCTATTATTATTGCTGCTAAAGCCCACACATCCCACTAAAAGTCTCCATCTCTCCAGTCTTCTCTTTCTGGATAGTACCCTTGCGTTCCCATTACAGTTTCAAGCCTTGATACTTCCACTCTTTAGGCTCTGTTGAAATCGATTATTGCTTCTCTTACTGGAGAAAAATTTATCATAATATTTTCTGGCTTTATATCTCTGTGAACAAACACTAACTTGTAAAGCTCTTTAATGCCTTGTATGGTCTGAGTTGCTATTTATCCAAGCTACTTATGATTCCTTTGATCTGCAATGAAATCTCTTAGGGTCATTTCATAGAGCGGAAGTCTGAAAGCAACATGATCCTTGGCAAGGAGAACAGCATCCAGCTTGATTAAGTAACTACTCTCTTTAAACTTTGCTTGAGTGAGTAATAGATACTCATTTGTAAACTCCATCTAATATTTATCATCACTTAAGAGATAGTTGAAGGGATACACCTTGTATGCGTATTGATGATAATCGATAAATTTCTTATCAAAGGAGTCTTCTAAAATAAGGTAGCTTTAAAAAGAAGTATCTAGGTCAATTTAAGCAAGAACCGGTATTTCTTGTATTGAATCTTGATCATAATTGTTGTTATTTCAGAGGTCAGTTGGTTGCGTGCCTTCCTAACGAACTCTAACTCTCTAGCTTATTCAGGCACTAAGACCTTAGAATATTCCCTCACTTTTCTTTTGTTGAGAAGCTTCAGCTCAACTTCATGATTCTCAACTTCTATATCTTTCTTGTGAGCTTTTAAAAGATGCTTCTTCAAGTCTCTTGTATGAGAGTATTGCTTATGGCACTCAAAGAAATCATACTTTCCATCTATTTTATCATGCTTTAAGTATACAGTGGGCTTGGCTTCTCTATGCTCTTTCTTATGTCTGTACCAGATTGATTTATGAGCAAAATCTCTCTCACATAGCTCACAAAAATAGACTTCAGCTTCTTCAGTTTGTATAGGAATTTCATTAATACCTTTCTCCTCCTCTCTGTCTCCCACACACTTGTTTGCCATTTATTTTCTATTATTGTAGAAATACATTTGAATTTGGAAAATGAATTATAATTAAATTAAAATAAATCAAAATCGTGGCAGTTAAAGTTGGCCAATTTAAACGATCTAGGGCTCATTCGATAGAGAATTCAAAAATTAGCTGGACTTTACTATTGGTGGTACTATTTTATCGCATTCCTGGAGCGAGATAACTTCGATTTAATGTGAGGGTATAATTTAATGAATTTAGATGAGTTTAATTAAAGTAGAGTTATCCGCTCCAGGGATGCGATAAAATAGTACCGCAAATAGCAAAGTCCAGCTAATTTTGAATTCTCTATCGAATGAGCCCTAGATCGTTTAAATTGGCCAACTTTAACTGCCACGATTTTGATTTATTATTAATTAAATTATAATTAATTCTCCAAATTCAAATGTATTTCTACAATATTAATTTCTATTTTAATAACAGAGACATCAAGTGATAGCTCTGGTAATTCCTTATGAGAGTTCATCTCACAGCTATCACATTTTATTGACGCCAAAGGTAAGTCCCATTTAGTTTGATGGAAGTGCTGTTGTTTTTCTTAAAATGTTAGCGCTCATATTTAAATTTGAATTTAAAATTATAAAACTGCCTCTATAACTAAGAGCTTATATGAGAGCTTTGCAAGCCTACAAGTTTCAAGGGAAGTTCTAAAAGTATTAGAGAAAAATTATGAGTGTTAAGAGACGATCCAGCTCTAAATATGGGTGGGGAAGTAACCATTTTTACTTTCAATAATAGTTGATTATAGTAAGTACCGATTTAGGAGGTGCACCTAATTAAGTACGTACTGTTTTAGGAGGTATTTTGTCATTTTATGATTAAAATTAGGGTGCTCCTAATTAAGTACTAGCACTAATTAAAGCTCCTAATTAAGTACTAGCATTTTAGGAGCTGCTCCTAATTAAGCACGTACCAATTTAAATTTCAAAATATGGATCTATAACAGTAGAAATTGATATCAATCTTTCAAGTTTGAAACCAGTTCTCAAAACCTTCTCCATATCCTTCTAAGAGGTTGACCTCCTATAGGAGCCCATATTTAATAGTAAGTTTTTCAGAGGTATATAATTGAAATCAATAAACTTAAATTTGAATATCATTTCTTAGATCTGTAAACAAGATGGAGTCAATGAATGATGCAATGAAAAAAGTGCAAGCACAAGAATTGATTCAAAGATTTAGAGGCAAGGAGGATTTGCATCGCTACCTGGTGCAGCAAGGTAATGAACTCATAGTAACTAATCTTGATTATCTAGTTGGTTTGTTCCTGCCAACGATGGAAGGTACTAAAATTTCATTTCTAAGAGCAATACTCTGCGAAGAGAAGAAAGCATTGAAAACTTAAGATGTAAAGTTTGCAGAGATTCCAAACTATCCAGAAATCTCAGTGACTATCTTATACGATGATGCTATGAATGACCCTTAAGTTTTGCAGTACCTGCCTACTAAGAAGCAGTTTTCAATTAAACTACCTGAAAGAAACTATTTCTTTGGCATACTTGCAACTATCAAAGGTGATTACTTGAAAGAAATTATTCAAGAATCTCATAAGAAAAGGTACAGCATCTCTTCAGAGATAAAGACAAACAAGGGATCAAGATAAGTGAGAGCTGGC
>ARYC01011420.1:0-19652 GCA_000711775.1 Oxytricha trifallax
TATACTTGATGAAAGAGCGCAGCAAATTAAACAGAGAGAGAAAGTCTCAAGTAAAACGTGAATTGAGTAAGAGGCTCTTCAAAGATTTATAAAAGCCAGAAGAGATTAACATAGATGCAGGAGCTGACACTAAGAGAAGAAACATGGGCCCAAGCAAGCCTTAAGAGGAAGAAAAGAAAGAGAAGCTAATCCCTTTACGGGCAAATTTAATATGTGAACATATTAATTCGTTTAAATCTAAAACTTATTTATATACACAAAATCTCCCTTCTCTTGCGCATACTTTAGCTTTCTCATTGCTGACTCTCTTAGCAGCACTCTTAATAAAATCTACTGTATCTATCTTTAAATCATGCATCAGATGGTAGAGCAGCAATTTCTTATAATGATCTTTAAATAACCCCCAATATAATTCAATTCCATTAAACTAAGGGCTGTAAGAAACATTAAATACAGGTGTTATATTTAGCCTTTCATATTCCTTCCTTGAGTCTTTAGTTTTATGAACTGACAAGTTATCAACGAATAGAATAATCTCCTAGTCAGCGTACTAATCTCTGAGTTATTGCAAGAAATTAATATATTATTCAGTCTTTATAGAACGAGGGTGAATAACATAAGTCTCGAGGCCACTATCTTCACTTATTCCACCAAGTATTGCATGAGTTTAAACCTTAACTCTTTAATCATATACTTCAATGTTGCTGTACCTCTTATACCAAGACCTAGATATGAGGTATTAAAGGTGAATACTGCCTCATCAGCGTGTATGAACTTTATATTATGCTCTTAAGACCTCTGCATTTAATCGAATATATAATTTAAATTAGCCTTATAAAATGAACATTAAAGTCAATCACTCTCTTAATGCGATTGACTGTCCTGTAAGATATACCGTTCTTTATATATATGTTCGCTATAGATTAAGCAGAGATATGAAGCTCAGGAAATTGACGATGAAACATCACAGCCCTCTAGGCCAGAGAGAAATGAGCCCAGTATTTAAGAGTCTTATCATTAATAAGATATTCAATATGATGCGCTAAAATTTTAAAGGTCTCTAAGGCTTAGAATTAAGATGATATCTCTTTAAATTCAATGCTAATAGACAGTGAGACCTCACAGTAGCAGGAGATTTATGGAGTAGCCTTGCTATAGACGTGTAATTAAGGATAGGCTTGAGTTGATCATTATATTCATCACATCCATAACGCAACTTAAACAATAAATCTATAGACTCACTGTCATAAACAGACACCAAACCTCGCATATAATCACTTAAAATACTAATATTAAAACATTAAACCCCTACATAAACCCTATTAAAAACCTAATAAAGTATGCACTAATAGTCTACTTTTATCAATCAAAAACTCAATCAAACTACTGAAAGGGTTTTGGGGTTTTGATTTATAAGTAATGCACTTTAATATGTTTTTGTTCACTTTCATTATTCCATTTTATCATATTTTCCTAATAAAAATTAATTAAGTCTAGTTTCTAAAACTTATAAATTATATTTAAAACTAAAAATTGCTTAAACTATATTTAAATTAACTTTCTTATAATCTAAATATATATATATATATTTTCTATCTACTGTTGATGAACCATTTATGATAACATCCATGAATTTATTATTAATATATAGAGTTCCTCCAAAATTGCCATTTTCTGTGTTATTCATAAACAATTATTCTAAAAACTCTATTTTGCTATAGTATGGAAGCGAAGACATATCATCTGGATTATCGGGCTCAACAAGCTATACTAAAAATAAATCAAAATTAAAAATATTTTGTAATTAATCGATAAAAATACTTTGAAATTTATAGAAATTGAAATACCAAGTACTAATTATAAAGTTAAGCATATATAAAAGCACCTTAGTAATCAGCATAGCTACTATATATAGTAGTATTTATGGGTTGAAATTCCTGCTTGAAATGGTATGTTTATCCAAGGGAAAGTTTCCTACCATATAGATATATATATATAATTTTTATAAATTTCTCAAAATATATATCATCTTATATGTTAAATAATATATATTTTAACATTCAGTATATTTTTATAGTGATAATTAATTAAAATATTTTATAAAGTAACATATATTATTAATTAAAATCATTAGTGCAACATATTTTACAATATATAATGAGACAGTGGATAAAAAATAAATATAAACCTTGATATTAAATTAAAAATATGTTTATAGGTTTAGGTATAATATAAATTTAAATTTTGGGAGCAGAAAAACTTCCGTAGGGGCCGGGAAATTTCCACCCCTGTATTTCTAAATGTTGCATTAATCAAGTCATAAAAATAGAGAGCACCCCCTACCACAGCCATATTTTAATCAAAAGTTGCATTATTCATAATTATCGTGCTGTTTTTAACAAAAAATTTAATTATAACATATATATTATATTTTTATAAATAAATATTCTTGATTTCTGTTTCTAGAAAAAATCACTCCTCCATAAAAAGCGGAGTTATTTTAGAAAACAGTCGCTCCTTTAATTATCAAAGTTGAATTTCTTATATTGAATATAGCACCTTAATAAATTCAATATTTTTACAATTTAAAAATATCATTTATTTTTATGGCATAAATATATTAATTGACTTTGTAGCAATTTTAAAAAGTAGAATCTTCAACTAATATTTCAACTGCATCTCTTATCTAAAATAAACTCAATCTATTAACTTCATAAGGCATGGCTTAATAAGATTAATAAATATGTTTTACTAATCTAATTAAAATTATCAAATTTTTATTTATAATTATGTAAGATAGAGAGTCATTTTTACAGGTAAAACTTGAGTTTTTTATATGTATTTTGACATTGGGTTAAATAGAGTTTAGAAACTAACTATTACCATTATTCTAAATTGTAAAGTACTCTTCTGTAATTACTTAATCGAAAATTTCGATAGTTTGGAATTGATTATCAAGTCTTCTAGCAATAGTGAAAATAATTATAATTGAAGAAAATGCTTATATGATTAGTTTTCAATACAATTTATATTATTATTTATGCTTTAAAAATACCTAAATTTAAAAGTAATTAGCATATGTGGATATATCTGATATATTTTCAGGTTGAATTATTTGTTAACTGCTTTCAATTCTCTAATCATTTTCGATATAGCTATTATTTTCTGAAATCATATTAATGAAACATAATTGATCTAACTTCTCAATTTGATTGATGTTTTGACTATTTTTATTCTTAGCATCCTAAAATATATCAATAAAACTTGTAATGAAAATATAAATTTGGATTTTTAAAAAAAAGAACAGTTAGTATCCTAGTAAATATTTCTCACTATTATGTGCTACTTCTCCTTAAATTATTTTTCTGCAACACACTCAAAGTATTTTAAATTTAAGAAATTATTAAATCAATTAAATTTGAAGTATTTCTTTTGTTAATCTAAGTCAAATAACTTTAATTCTATAGGACTTTGATATTCGATGTTTTAAGAAGCATTTCTTAAAACAAAAAAGTCTTATAAATATTAAAATTTTCGATTCATTAGTTTATTATTATTTTGTTAATATTCATATAATTTAATTAGTAATTTCTTAACTCTTGTAATTACCTGCTTTATGGCATTTCAACATTTTAAGTTTATTAGACATTGTCTATATTTTATTATTTTCCTTTAATCATTTACTTTTCAAATATGTCTAAGTTTGAACGACTTGCCAAAGTTAATTGAAAAGCAGCCAAGCCTAAATATAATGCAAGCTTTTTTAGCGTCATTATAAATTTTTTAAATTGATATAAATATATATATAACAATGTTTATTCTTTTAAATCTCAAACAAATTATTAATATTAATTTTCTTGCTAAATATTATAATATATTAAAGCTCAAATTAAATACAGATTTTATAAGCATTGAAGAATTATTAAAAATAAAAATATTTTTTCAAAAATTATCTGTTTTAATTTAAAGTAAACTAAAAAGTAGATAGTAAAGCGATAAAAGTTAATGAAGACTAAGGATATTAGAAAAATTATGTAAATTTTGCGTACATAACTATGAAATAAAAATATTTATATCAATTTCAATTTGAAATTTCATTATAGTTTCAATTTTATAACTGATTGCAACATATTTTATGTGAATAATATGACAGCTACACATTTATCTAATAATTAGATATATTCTGGAATTTTTATAAGAGCTTATGATCAACCAGTTAAGATTATAGATAGATATATATATATATATATATATATATTTAAAAAAACAAAATATTTAAAATATTGATAAGTTATATTTAATATTGAAGCCAACGATAAGGATTTTTCTCCCACACCGGGTTAGGGTGCTGAAGCTACCAGAGCGAAAGGATAGTGATTACGTTTCCCAGCAGCGGTGGAACCAGTAAGCGTTTTTCTCCATCTTCTGTCACTCAGTTGGATCTTACAAGCTTTGTCCCCAGGTACAAACTGTTGTTTCATCATGATTTTGGGAGAAGACTAGGTGATAGCGAGAATGGTTTTTTCGGAGTTTTCTACTTCATGACTGCCATCAACTCACTCAGATACATCTAAATCACGACTAAGATTGATGGTTTCATTTTAGTATTAAACAGTGATATGTTTAAATTATTTGATTTAAATCATTAATAATATTTAATATTTAAAAAATAAAAATAATAAATATTTAAGATTATAATCACAAATAGTGAGATTTCAGCAAAAAGTGGGGAATTTAGAGAAATGTCAGGAGATGAATATTGTTATATAAGAAGATCAAATGCTAATTTATTATCGATAAATGAAATAATTATATAGAATTTTTCTATTTTAAAAAATTATAAACATGATAAATGAAATAAATGTATGATAATGATTAATAGTCAACTTAATTCAAAAGAATATCTGCTAAAGGGAAAAAGATATATACATATATGTTCGGTCGGACATACCCCCTCCCCCCACGCTTTTATAAATGATTATTATGTATTTCAAATAATCAAATTTAAAGATTTAATTTTTAAATCCAAGTTTATTAATAATTTTAGTTAATTATATATTATAATATATTATATTTTTATCTTGAAATTATTTTTGTAAAATAATATGTTATATTAGAGATAACATAAATCAACAGAATAAAGATTCGCATAATTTTGAGAATTTGATTATTTTTATGTTATTATATGAACAAATACATAAAAATCAGTAAATTACTTAATACTCAAAGCAAATATTTAAAGAATCAAATAAAATAGTCATGGTTTCAATATATGATAAATTGATTTCAATTTTAAAATCAATGTACAATTCAGTAAATTTAACCCTGATGTAATCTAATATAAGTGGATTAATGCTAAATTGCAAATAAAATCCAATTTACAATACGAAATGGTTCAATATCACTTCAACAAGATCAGTGATATAACTACTTTATCTTCAAATTGAGAAAGTTTGAACAATCGGAATTGAATTTGGGACACATTTAGAAGAAGAAGATTAACCCAGGATTACTAAGAATGCATTTATAAAAAAATTATAAGTTATTGCTTTTAAGAATTAGTTGCTCTACTTGTTGAGTGGATTTAAAGAGTAATTATAGACGACTAGGATAATGAAGAAGATGAGTTCGGAGTTGCTCTATCATGTGGATTAGGTTTAAATACTATTTCAATAATAGTTTAAAATGAAATAATGGCGCCAATCTTGGCTTTTGTATGTCAAAATATATATAAAATTCAGACTGATAAAAAGTTATTCAGGTCTTATTGTAATCGGGGTATTAATAGAAGGTTCATATAGGTTAAGATTTATGAACGTCCTTATTCCAATTCTTTAAACTTTATTATTATATTAAATGATTTAAACTCAAAATAAGAGAACTAATTGATTGGATAATGGAAATATTTTTTAAAAACTACTCAAAATTTATCGTCAACTCATAAGTTTACCCCGGAATATATTCTATTACATTTCAAATACTGACAGATAAATTAATAATTTCATTATAAGTTTGCAGAGATATTGAAAATTTGACAACTTTAAAAACTTATCAATGAACTAGGTTAGAAATTAGATGACATCATAATTCAAGGATTTATTTGATGTACTTTTCACAAATTCATAAAGAACAGACAATATTTTAAATCAAATAAATCTTTCAGGAGCTATTTTTTAGCATAACATGCAATTTATGAAAATGCAGGCGCTCATTAAATAACGATCAATCATAACCTATTAGCTCAACTTTGTATATGATTGAACAAACTTTGAACTCAGGAACATTTGGTAAACAAAGAATTAAAGATTTCCAAGATCATTTATCTGGACTTCTTATAATTTTCTTGTTTATAGTATAATAGGATTAAAAGTTGATATAACCACTGCATCAAATATCGTTTAGCTCGTGATAATGATCATCAATAATCAAAATAAAGTTACTGGAAACGGAATAATCCTTTAAATAGTTTATAAATTGTACTGGAAGCAAGCTTGATATAAATGAATTGGCTAATATTTAGCATTTCCTCTTCAAGATACAGAAGAAGAATGCTCGAGACTTATGCGATTTTTTTTCTTATCGATCTAATTTTTTTAAATATCATTTTTTAACAATTGTATAAATTTGAAATAAATAATAATTAAAGATATATTCAGTTATTTTTAAAGATTTTATGCATTTTCAACACAAATATAAAATAATTATTTTTAATTTATGTGTGAAATTAATTTTTTTTTCTCATAAGTTTTACATAATCATTGTTAATACCTTTTAAATTTAACTGTTATGGATCATTTATTATATTTTACAGAATTTTATTGATAATAGTTATAATTCAATATTCTATGTAAAAATTATTATTAAGATATTTAATATTAAAGTAAACATAGTATAAAATTGGAAATTATTTCAAATTTCTAATTTAAAAGCAAGAATTTTATAATTTAAAAAAATATAAACCAGTTTTTCTATTATATTATTTCTAAAGGCCTTTAAGTTTAAATTTGTTGAAATTCTTATTTTTTTTGAATTTTTGAAGATCTTTTAACGAAGCATTCTTAGCAATTATTAACGTATTACTTAACGTCTTATTCTATCCCAAAGTATGTTATATTAAATTTTTATTTTTTATATTTTAAAGTATCTTTAACACTACTATGCAGCCATGTAAGTTATTAAGCTCAATACGCAGAGCTAATTATATCCAATATTTCATGGCAAAATGGAACAACATATAATTTATTATCTATTTTATTTTTCATATCTTTCATTATATATAAAGACTCACTTACTGAGCTTTATAATTTATCGCTAAGTTAATTTTAAATTTAAGTACTTTTTATTTAAACACTGATATTTTTCTCCTTTTAGTACTATCTTTTCCTGTAAACTTAGGAATCACGAAATTTAGTGTAAATTCTAAGAATTCATTGTATCTTGTAAAGTTATTTTAAATTCTAGGGTATGTCTAATCTTTTTAGTTTTAAAATTTTAATAGTATCAATTTTACTTCATCTTCGATTATTTCACTTTCTTAAATATCATTTTACTTGATATTTATCTAAAATAAAATATTTTTTTTATCATCATTCTTTTGATTATCTTCATTTTCTTTACTTTATTACTGTTAATTTGTAAATGAATTATTATCGTATATAACTTTAAAATGTGCGTTTCTGTAATAAATTCTGATTAGATTTTAGTATCGTTGCTAGTTAATTGTATGAATAGATTCTTAATTTAAATCATTATATATGACAATTTAAATTCTGAACATATTAATCAATGCTCTAAGTTCGATGAAAGAACCCCATATGCTATAATTTTACATATTATTTAGATAAGTATTAAATGAAGTCCTATAATTATTTACAATAATTGGTTCATATCGCTATTAGTTATATCATATGTAATTGACTACCATTTTTCTTAATAAACGGTGCAAATTTTTTAGGAAAATTTAATGCAAGAAGTATGGCTTTAAATAAGCAATTACCATCTTCACTAACATTTTAAAGTGTAAATTGATGGTTTTAAATCTATGTTTAAAGCGAATTTAAAGGGTTTGCTAGATCAAATTAAATATCATCAATATTATTAGAATATTATATCATACTGTTATTGCTAGATTCCTGATTATTTAATTTATCATAATCTGATTTATTATTATCATCATCATTTTATTAATATAGGTAAGTATTAATTTATTCAAAAGTATCAATTTGTTAACTAGATTCTGGAGATTTCTTAGATTGTACAATTTATTAATTTAATTTTGATCATTTTACATTTCTCTGATTGTTTTCTTTTTATTAATCAGTTTAACTTTTATTGACAAATTCTTCTCATTATCTGATATTTCGCTTTAAGTCAAAGAAATTTCATCTAATTTTCTTTTTTTAGATAAATTTTATTTTTCTGATTAATCAGATTCTTTATCATCCTTTTTTTTTTATTTTTTATTTGGCATTTAAGCTTTATAATTTTAAGATAAAAATATTATAATATAGAATTAACTAAAGTTATTTATAAACTTGAATTTGAAAATTAAATCTTTAAATTTGATTATTTGAAATACATAATAATCATTTATAAAAGCGTGGGGGGAGGGGGTATGTTTGACCTAACATATATGTATATATGTATTTCATAATTACTTCTCTTCATTTCTCGTGAAAAATATATTTCATTTGCATGTAAAAAAGGTTCTTATTTTTAATTTTTAAATTTCTTGCTATTTTAATCGCCATCACTAATACTTCTTGATTGCAGAAAATATAAACTTACTTTAAAAATTAGTATGTTAACTCATATTTTTTATCTGTGGCTATGCTTATATAAATGAATGACTTTTTTTAAAGATCATTTCTACACTTAAACATCTTTAGTTTTAGTCAATATATAGCAGCTAAAGTTATGAAATAACATTTATTATGTTCATTTTTAATTAACTTGACTTATATTGTAACCTTAAAACATAGACTTACCAGTTCATATATTTGCATAATAATTAATATAACTTTTTATTTAATATTACCTTTTCTTATTTTAATAGATAATATACTTTATTTTTTAATAATTCAGGGACTTTTGTAATCGTTAATTATGGCTCCTCAGTAACATCGATTAATAACAAATTATGATATAAGTATAAATAAATAATTAATTTAATAGTTTTTTAATAACACTTTCAAGCAAAATGATTATCCTTATGGGGCAGGCGTGTTTAAACCCTTATCGTCATTTATGTTAAAAAGGATTAATAAAAATACAAAATTAAATATTACACAAATTTTAGATTATTTCCTTTTTTAAAAGAAAATTGTTGTTTAATGATTAAAATCAAATAAATTTATCATTCACTAGTTAATACTAAAATCAAACCATCAATCTTAGTCATGACGTAGACATATCTGGTGAGTTGACAGGGCAATATCGTGACGTGACAGTCATGAATTAGAAAACTCCGAAAAAACCACTTCCGCTATTACCTAGTCTCCTCCTAAAATCAAGATTTTGCCAGTATAATCTGAACAACATAGCTAGTAGAATTCAATCTAGGATAACAGGGCGTGGAGAAAAACGCTTACAAGTCCCACCGCTGCAGGTAAACATTATTCCTCCCCTTTCGCTGTGCTATCTTCAGCACCCTAACCCGGTGTGGGAGAAAATTCCTTATCGTTGGTTTCGATGGTTTTCGTCTTCTCACTTTTAAAGGCAGAGCGCACATTCATCCTGCTACCTACTACCTAGGAAGCTGAACTCAAGCCAGGTAAACTCATCTTTGTAAGGAAATCATTGTGTCCAAGCCCACTCGAGGAGTGTAGTAGCTGACAGATTGAACCCCGTCGACTGGTCCCTAATGCGTTGCGCCCAGCAACCTCCTACCTTCCCTCGGTAGGCCTTTGTTTTATAGAGAGCTCTATTAGAAAGTCCTAGATGAGTTTGTACTACACCCAGCAATTAACTTTTTAATTTAATAATAAAAAAAAGAAAATAAAATTTTGTATAAATGTAAAAAATAAAATAACTTCGTTTCTTGAAATAATTGACAATTATAATCCTTATAATTTATTAGTTATCTTATTAATATAATTTTTTTTTCCAAATTATTTAAAGGGGTCTTACGATATTTGGAAGTTTTTTTCATGATGAAAATTCAACATATATAGATATCAATTATTTTAAATCATGCTATATATAATATTATAAGAATATATTCGACTTGAAAATTAATTTACAATAATTAATAACTGTTCTGACCAAGACCTCCTATCCCCCCTCAGCCGAGACCCCTTCCCCCTCAGCCGAGACCCCCCTCCCCCCTCAAACAAAGAATCTCTTTATCTCTCACTTATATTGTAATTTTTCATAAATTTATTTTTACTCCAATTAAATTTCTTGCCCTCGGGCAAATATTACTATTAAAAATATTATTTGATAGTTCCTCTACGTCTGTCTACTTTTTTTCAGAACATACTCCCATAAGGAAATATTTATAATAGGATTTATTTTTGACTGTCATGAGTAATAATATGACTTCATTGATAGATATAAATTTGAATTCTAAATTTTTTTAACTTAAATCACTTACACTCTACTATATTGTAAAAAATTAATATAATAATTTTTCCTATTATTTTCTACTTCATTTAAATATTAATACTTTTATTATTATTACTTTATTTAGTTAATTACTAATAAAATTTATTTCTTAAGCTTAATTTATTGAAAAGTTAAAGGCAATCTCTTATGCTTAGGATTACAATTAAAATATATAAATGAATAAAATAATATTTTATTTGTAATTTACTAAATAAAGTAATAATAATAAAAGTATTAATATTTAAATGAAGTAGAAAATAATAGGAAAAATTATTATATTAATTTTTTACAATATAGTAGAGTGTAAGTGATTTAAGTTAAAAAAATTTAGAATTCAAATTTATATCTATCAATGAAGTCATATTATTACTCATGACAGTCAAAAATAAATCCTATTATAAATATTTCCTTATGGGAGTATGTTCTGAAAAAAAGTAGACAGACGTAGAGGAACTTATCAAATAATATTTTTAATAGTAATATTTGCCCGAGGGCAAGAAATTTAATTGGAGTAAAAATAAATTTATGAAAAATTACAATATAAGTGAGAGATAAAGAGATTCTTTGTTTGAGGGGGGTCTCGGCTTAGGGGGGGTAGGAGGGGAGGTCTTAGTCAGAACAAATAACTATAAGCCATGTTTTATTTTAGATCAGACTGAATTGTGTAAACCTTCAAATTGGTGATTGTAAAAAAAATTTAAATGTTACTTTAATTGATATTGATTGAATTTGCTTATATTTAAAGAATGAAAAATGATATTTAATATGGTTATTACTAAAAAGATATTTTACGCAGTAATTTTGTAAAAATTGAGAAGTTCCAATTGAAATTAATTGGAAATACGAATGATTAAATTTATACTTGAATTTGATTCATATTTTATTTGATATCAATTATTATTTATTTATTTTTATGTATAAATGTATACTAATAATCATAATCATATCTTTGTAAATGTAGAATAATGATCATTATAATTTATTATCAATTCGGATGATTCTTCTTATTTGTACTGTTAAGGTTGCTTAGAAATCATATTATTAATTTTTATAATTTTTAGATAATAAATTATTAGTAAATGAATATTTTGAATTAAATTTAACATATCACTAGTTATTAATAAAATCAAATCAACAATCTTATTTTTAAGGAGATCCATCTAAGTGAGTTGACTGAGAAAATCATGACATGGCAGTCATGAAATCAAATAACTTAAAAAAATTCTTCACAACAACTTAGCCTGCCCCAAATTTAAGATTTCACTAAAGGTCAGAGCCTATCATATATGTTTGAATACCTGAACGTGCTTTATAGAGGTCTGCATGATGATTTATATATAAATTAAATACATCATAATTTATTAATATGTATATTAAAATCACAATGAAGAATATAACGATGAAGAGTTAGGTGCAAAGTTGCGGATTTGATGGCAGTCTAATTTCTTTTTACTAGTAGAATGGTAATATATACATATGTTCCGACCGAGATCCTCTCCCCTCACTCCCAATCGAGCGAGATCAAACACATTTCATATCAAATTTTCTATCCTCAGGGTCTAAATCGGTTTCCTTATTGACATATTGACACCACAAACCATAATTTATACACAAAATTTAATAATTTTTTTTCAGAATTTATTGTTTCCATTTTAATGCCTTATATGAATTTATTTTTGAATTTAGACAAGTTAAACGATATTTTCAACATTTTTTACGCCTTTCCATAAAAAAATAAATTAAAAGTAAACTTTGTCATTAAATAATGTAAAATTTTTATTTCTAAATATTTTATTGACAATTACCATAAATAAATTTATTCTAAATCAAATTTATTCTTTAAATCAACTTCATTCAACATAATACCAAATAAAGTCAAGTTAATTTTTAAAATTTAAAATTTTCGAGATTTATAAACATTTTTTAATTATTATTGAAATATAACGAAAATTTTAAATTTTAAAAATTAACTTGACTTTATTTGGTATTATGTTGAATGAAGTTGATTTAAAGAATAAATTTGATTTAGAATAAATTTATTTATGGTAATTGTCAATAAAATATTTAGAAATAAAAATTTTACATTATTTAATGACAAAGTTTACTTTTAATTTATTTTTTTATGGAAAGGCGTAAAAAATGTTGAAAATATCGTTTAACTTGTCTAAATTCAAAAATAAATTCATATAAGGCATTAAAATGGAAACAATAAATTCTGAAAAAAAATTATTAAATTTTGTGTATAAATTATGGTTTGTGGTGTCAATATGTCAATAAGGAAACCGATTTAGACCCTGAGGATAGAAAATTTGATATGAAATGTGTTTGATCTCGCTCGATTGGGAGTGAGGGGAGAGGATCTCGGTCGGAACATACATAGATGGGCTATATATGAATAGCATGAAAACTATTTTAAAAATATATTTATGAAAATAATATTATTAATATTAACAATTAAGTGTTTCAAGAAATTTTAATTCATTAATAATCGTTAGAGTGAAAAAGATTAATGTTAGTTTATTTTAATGTAAACTATCTTGATTAATTCTGCTATGATACATTATATTGATTACAATCAAAACCCCAAATCCCTTCAGCAGTTTAATTGAGTTTTTTATTGATAAAATGCGGTAATTATTGTATACTTTATTTGGGTTTTAATAGGGTTTATGTATGGGTTTAATGTTTAAAAATTAGTAATTTAAGTAAGTTTTCAAAATATTTCACACAAATATAAGCATCGAGTTATGAGGCAGTTCTCTGAATTTTATCTTCCTAAATTGATGTTTGATTGTTCTATTGTTGCTTAATACTCATAGCTTGGCTTGAAGATGATTGAATATGCAAGCTCTCTAAAATTTCCATTAATCTTTTATTTATCTAAATATTACTTGATTCTTTACTAAGACTCTCTCACAGTCTTGCAACTAAAATATTTGGTAATAATTGTAAAAAAAATATTTGGTTTCCATAATAATATAGTGAGAGCTAAAGAAAAAATGTAATTTATATAAAAGCCATGAAAAATTGTATGTAAGTTAAAAATAGTTTCAAATTAATCATTAAAATTGAATAAATTAATGTTCGATAATATTCTTATCATATTATAATACAATGATAAATTATAAACTACAACTTAATTTCTAATTTTTATTTTTGAGAGGATGAGAAGATTGAATAAACTATTTGGGGGTTGGGAAGTTTCCTGCCCCAAAATTTTATATGCACCCAAGGGGGGAAGTTTCCTGCCCAAAAAGGCAGTTTCCTCCCCCATACATAAAAATATGAAATTTTTATAATTTTCAAAGAATCTTTATCATCTATTATTATGTAGTTTTTTTTTAAATTTAGCTTAAAATATCATTTCTACCTTGATAATCAATTTAAAATTTAATGAAAATTACATTAATTATTTAAAAAAAAAACACTTATTCTAGCCTTGTCAATAATATATAATTTGATAACGAATAATTATGTACCTTGAAAATTATATAATAATTAATGATTTATAGTACATGGTTATGGTTATTGAAATTGAAATTAATTTGTTTCATATTAAATTTATTGCAAAAACATAAAATTTAATGTTGGGGGCAGGAAACTTCCCCCCCAATTATTTAATTAATGTTTAAATATTAGTTCATAATTTCTAAAAATTCTTTCCATTTTTAATTTTAATTTATAGTAGTTATTTTATTACATATTTTTTTAAAAACTTTAAAATTTATAAGATAAGTCTATAATATTAAAAGAAAAATTATAGAGTAATTTATTATTAAGTATAATTAAATAGTTAATTCTTTCATATAACATGATGTAAACTTTACCAACTAACATAATTAAATTTATAAATTAAAATCATAATCTCAATTATATTTTAAATGTACTGATAAAGAATGTATTAATAATTATTACTATAAAAATTATCAAATTCCTTCCTTGAGTCTTAATCTAACGAACAGATAAATTATCTACAGGCAGGATCAAATCTTAGAAGGCTTACTTATCTCTGAGCTATCATAAGAACTTTATGATTGCTCAGTCTTATTGAGCGAGGGTGAATAACATAAATCTTGATTAACCTTTCAATCATAT
This sequence comes from Oxytricha trifallax, assembly GCA_000711775.1. Classification (NCBI taxonomy): domain Eukaryota; phylum Ciliophora; class Spirotrichea; order Sporadotrichida; family Oxytrichidae; genus Oxytricha; species Oxytricha trifallax. The sequence continues at coordinate 14,701 of ARYC01011420.1, forward strand.
TTTTATGTAATATTATATCTCTAATACCAAGACCTTGATATGAAGGTATTAAAGGTGAATACTACATCATCAGCGAACATAAACTTTTTAATATGAATTACATTCTTTTTATATATGTTAACTATAAGTTAAGAAGAGATTTGAAACTCAGGAAATTGTCGAGGAAACATCACAGATCTTTCAACTAGAGAAAGTGGTCCCAGTACTCAAGAGTCTTGTCCTTAATTAGATAGTAAACATGATGCTGCCAATATTTTAAAGGTCTCTTAGGTATCTATATAAATTTAATCCTAATAAACAGTGAAACCTAATATTAACAGGAAATTTACGGAGAAGCCTTGCTATGGATGTGTAATTTAGAATAGGTTTGAGTTGAACAATATAATCATCACTTTTATAACACAACTTAAATAATAATCTATATAATTATTGTCATTACTGACCCCAAACCTCGCATTTACTCACTTAAATTACTAATATTTTAACTATAAACCTCTACATAAACCCTATTAAAATCCTAATAAAGTAAGTATGCATTCATTTTATTCTTTTATCAATCAAAAATTATATAAAACTAATGAAAGGTTTTTGGTGTTTTGAATGCAATTGCCAATGTTAAATATGTTTTTCAATTAAATTATAAGTTGATATATTTTCAAAGTTTACTCTAAGAAATTTTAAGGGTAAAAATATTTCATAATAATTAGAAAAATTATAATTTAAATTTAATTATTTTTAAGAATATTATATTAATTATATTATGGTAGTTATACACTTAAATCGATTTAATAGTAAATAAATTGGATTGGAGAAACTTAAATTATTAGGATTTCTTCTCTACTCATTAAAACACTCTAATATCAAAGACATGAATCATCATATAAAAATGTCAAACTTTGAGTTTTCCAAAAATAATTAAGTTTTTTTAAATTATAAATCAGGTTTTTGAAATATAGAGCTGTTCCTATATTTTGAAATTTTCAGAATCCTTAAAAAAATAAGGAATAAGCAACATAGTATAAATATTTTATCCTTTTTTTCCACAGATAAACTTATAAATTATTTTACAACACCAAATTCAAAATAATTGGTTCCGTTATAAATATTATATGACAATTTGTAGAGATATATTGTCAATTTATTCCCTTTAATATTGCATATAATACCTGATTTTTCTGATTTAAGTAACTTATCAGAACATTTAAAGTTACAAATAAATTAAAAATTATTAATAATTTTAGCATATTTTTTCTTTTAAAATTTGACATATTTTAACTTTTAATTATTTGCTAAATATTTAATCTATAATCAATTAATAATTTAAATTTAGAATTGAAAACATTCGAATGACATTAGGTTGTGCATTCTTTCATTATATGATTTCTATTATTATTATTATTATTATAAGTTAAGAAAAATCTATTTAAAAATTTAGAAAAAATGTTATTTTAAGTATTAATCTAATTAAAAATAACTTTAATTTGTTATTTAATAGTTTCATGTGATACGAAATTGAAGTTTATTCTTTTTAGGAATAAATTATAATCAACTTGTGAATGATTATATTTATTTTGGTTATATATTTAAATAATAAAAATTAAATTATATTTTAAATACTACCTAGAAATATTGCTTCCTTAAATCATTAATCTCTACAAACTAAGACTGGCTTTATTAAAGGATATGGGGCTGATACTTATATTTTTGAAAACATTTATTGATAGAATAGAAAAATTATAAGTATGTAATATTTAAAAGAAAAGTTATTTCTGTAATTTATTGCTATAATAACTTTAATTCTAAAATACATTTAAAAATAAAATTAAGGTCCTAATTCGTTATATTAAAACAAAAGATCTAGGGATAATATACTTTATATTTTAAATAAAATAAACAAATTAAATATTTTGTTATTAAGTTTGGAAATTAATCGTCATTTATAGTGAATTATCCTAAATGAGACCTTATATAATGGCTTTCTAGTTTCTGTGTTGTAACTATCTCAAGGAAAGAAGAAAAACGATTTTCTAAGATGCAGTGAGATGTTAAAATATTTTATTCACCATATCTCTAATCAAGTTAAACTATGTATTAGCATACAGATATAAAGCAAAAACTTGCTAATACATCTCATCGAGGCATAATCTACTATAAAATATTTTTTTGAAAAATTTATATGTTTTATTGGGTGCAATAGATATTACTTTTTGAAGTTATCTTTTTATTCATTGTTCATTGACCATTTTAATTAATTAAATTCAAATTGATCTTATTATAATTTAATTTCCTTAAACACTTATAAAAAAGCAATATGCAATTTTTTCTCCAAATTTTAAGAGAAATAAAATATTGAATTCATAATTATAAAAATTGTAATTAATTGAAGCTTTAATTTAGTAAGTTTTATTAATTATCAAAGGTATAATAAGTAATATCATCCTTATTTGTAGATAATAAATTTTGATGTCACTTAAAAATATTAAATCTAAAAATTTGCTAAATCACATAAAATATATTTTAAACTTTTTTTTATTTATTACCGTTTTTAATTTATTGCAAATTTCTTTATTCATAAATTCTAAAAAAAACTTTGGATCAAGATAATATCTAAAGACGACTTTCTGTTTCACAATTAATAAATATTTTCTTACGGTAAAAATAAATTTTAATATTTTTTTACCAATTAAACCAGATTTAAGTGGTTAAAGTGTAGGAAATTATAAATATTTAAATATTCTATTTAATTTAATAGTGAGATAGAAATGTATATAAATTTAGATAAAATTTTAAATCTTATTTTCTTAATTTATATAAATTCCTTAAATAAAACATTCGCTATATAATCTATTTTGCATATTTTTTAATGGTTAGCATAAGTTTCGATTTGTATGATTACAAGGAATAAATTTTTATCAAATGCTCAGATTTCTCCAATAAATTGACAGGGATGATTAAATGCTATAAACAGGATAAATTATACTGTTTTCTCCCTTAAAATATAAGAATTATACTTTTTGACTTTTCTTAAGATAATTTATAATTCAACTTTGTAATTATTTATCCGAATATTTACTGTTATACCTTGCAGGCAGCTGATTTTATATAATTTAAAACAATTACATAAAGAATTTGTTGAGAACATTATTAAATTGCTTGATTGACTTAGCATAAATAAAGAGATATTACTAACAATTAATTTTATAAATTAACCTATTCAATTTCAAAGATTAATTGTATAATTAAATTATTAGTTTTATTAAAATTCAATAAGCGTGAGTTCAATTTACAATGCATAATATTTCTTTCAATTTCTTAATTATTAAAAGGGATAAAAATCCAAGAAATTGATTAAATATAAAATTTATAATAATTATTTTAAACTATCAATGTATTTTTCCAATACATCTAGTATGGGTATTCGGTTTCATACAATGAGTTTGATATATATGTTTGTATATTTTTTTTATAAAGCAACTTTTGATAAATTTATTAGAATTAATAAACTAGATATCTCCTATTCTAAGAATTTGTTTGTAAAAAACGTAACATTCATGGGCAAAACACAAAGTGCATGGTCAGGAATCAAAACCCCAAAACCCTTTCAGTAGTTTGATTGAGTTTTTGATTAATAAAAGTAGACTATTAGTGCATACTTTATTAGGGTTTTAATAATGTTTAAATATTAGTATTTTAAGTTAGTATATGCGAGGTTTGGGGTTAGTTTATGACAGTGAGTATATAGATTTATTGTTTAAGTTGCGATATGGATGTGATATATATAGTGAATAACTCAAGCCTGTTCTGAATTATACGTCTATAGCAAAGCTACTCCATAAATCTCCAGCAACTGTGAGGTCTCACTGTATATTAGCATTGAATTTAAAAAGATAGCAACTTAATTCTATGCCTAAGAGACCCTTAAAATTTTAGCAGCATCATATTGAATATCTTATTAATGTTAAAAAAAAAAAATGACTCTTAAATACTGGGCTCATTTCTCTCTAGCCTAGAGGGCTGTGATGTTTCATAGCCAATTTCCTGAGTTTCACATATCTGCTTAATCGATAGCTAACATATATAAAAAGAAGGAATATCTTACAAGACAGTCAATCGCATTAAGAGAGTGATTGACTTTAATGTTCCATTTTATAAGACTAATTTAAATTATATATTCGATTAAATGCAGAGGTCTTAAGAGCATAATATAAGTTTATACATGCTGATGAGGCAGTATTCACCTTTAATACCTTCATATCAAGGTCTTGGTATAAGAGGTACAGCAACATTGAAGTATATGATTAAATGGTTAAGGTTTAAACTCATGCAATACTTATTGGAATAAGCGAAGATATTGGCCTCGAGACTTATGTTATCCACCCTCGCTCAATTAAGACCGAATAATACAAAAAGTTCTTGTAATAACTCAGAGATAAGTACGCTGACTAAGAGATTATTCTGTTCGTTGATAACTTATCAGTTCATAAAACTAAAGACTCAAGGAAGGAATATGAAAGGCTAAATATAACACCTGTATTTAATGTTCCTTATAGCCCTTAGTTCACTGGAATTGAATTGTATTGGGGGTTATTGAAAGGTCATTAAGAAATTGCTGCTCTACCATCTGATGCATGATTTAAAGATAGATACAGTCGATTTTATTAAGAGTGCTGCTAAGAGAGTCAGCGATGAGAAAGCTAAAGTATGCGCAAGAGAAGGGAGATTTTGTGTATATAAATAAGTTTTAGATTTAAATGAATGAATAAGTTCACATATTAAATTTGCCCGTAAAGGGATTTGGCTTCTCTTTCTTTTCTTCCTCATAGGGCTTGCTAGGGCCTATGTTTCTTCTCTTAGTGCCAGCTCCTGCATCTATGTTCATCTCTTCTGGCTTTTATAAATCTTTGATGAGCCTCTTACTCAATTCATGTTTTACTTGAGACTTCTCTCTCTCT